>JASTWQ010000712.1:0-85987 GCA_035220615.1 Leptothorax acervorum | reverse complement strand
TTATCTATTCTAGAATCTAGAATTATCGCCTCTAGTAGGTACTTCTATAGGCCAGTCATATTGAACTAATTTAAAGGGTTAACTTTACAATTAGTCTTCCCAGGTTGCAACCACCATGAATCGCTTTGATTTGAGGTGCTATAAGTGAGATTTATTTTGCTTCGCAAAATTATAAACAGAGAATAAAGAGTTATTAACAATATTATAAACAAAAAGCGTGACTTCTTTTGCTCTCTCAAATATCTCGAAAACTAAGCAAGAAAGTGTGCAAGTAGAAACTTGCACATTGCTTCCCTCATAGTTTTTAAGTGAGCAAGTAGAAACTTGCACATTGTTTTCTGATAGTTTTTAAGTGAGCCAGTAGAAACTTGCACATTGCTTTCTCATAGTTTTTAAGTGAGCCAGTAGAAACTTGCACATTGCTTTCTCATAGTTTTTAAGTGAGCCAGTAGAAACTTGCACATTGCTTTCTCATAATTTTTAAGTGAGCAAGTAGAAACTTGCTCATTACTTAATCAACATTTTATTTCGCTTATAAAGCTTCCTCTATGAGGAAGCTTGTTTTTTATTTGATGTACAATTATTAGTAAATATTCTTTAATTTGGCTTCCTCATAGAGGAAGCTTTATAAGCGAAATAAAATGTTGATTAAGTAATGCGCAAGTTTCTACTTGCTCACTTAAAAATTATGAGAAAGCAATGTGCAAGTTTCTACTGGCTCACTTAAAAACTATGAGAAAGCAATGTGCAAGTTTCTACTGGCTCACTTAAAAACTATGAGAAAGCAATGTGCAAGTTTCTACTGGCTCACTTAAAAACTATGAGAAAACAATGTGCAAGTTTCTACTTGCTCACTTAAAAACTATGAGGAAGCAATGTGCAAGTTTCTACTTGCACACTTAAAAACTATGAGGAAGCAATGTGCAAGTTTCTACTTGCACACTTTAAAGCTATGAGGAAGCAATGTGCAAGTTTCTACTTGCACACTTTTTGTATTACCTATCGTCGCATATCGAAGCATCACGTTTAGCGCATGCTTTTTTGCGATGGAACGTATGTATAATACATACGTATCAATGCGACGCGTGTAACCTTGCAGATAGACAGCCGCTTCTGCTCTGGGAGAAAAAAAGACAGTTAAGCAACCCATTTTGAGGCCCACGACTAGTAATCAAATAATTGGGATTGCTCGTAACACTAATTTTACATAACCTCGTATTTGGACTAGAAATACGTCATCAAAATGATGATGTCAGAGAAATAATATCAGTTAAAAAACCTAAAAATTGACTTAAGCAAGTGGGAGTGTTGGTTATGAGAAGACATCTCGAGTCTTCCAAACATAGTTTTATCATCGAATTGCTGTTGCAGTAATTGCACATCTCATGCAGTTAGACAACGACTATTACGGATATTTTAACGAAAAAAAAATTTTTTATTTGTAAATAGTTCTTATTTTTTCTATTTTTTAATTAATCTGTATTCATGGTTTCGCATATATTCTATTTTATTATTTACAATTACGCATTGTTTTACAATTTTTGTAAACGCACGCATTGACGGGATTCGAACCTAAGAACCTAAGATTTCGGAATGGTAGCCTAGTACGCTAACGCTGAGCTAACAATCTATTTTACAGTAACTACCTATTCTAAAACTTACATTTCTGAGCTCGCGCGATAGAACGTATACTGGGATTACTTAACAACCACAATTCAGTTTCACTCTCCAAATTTCTAAATTTTACATCCACAAATTTAAGTTATACAAATAATGTTAATTTTAATTTGGTTAACCAAGTTATATAGATTATGAATATGAGTTAAGGTAATCGCATTTGTAAGATGATTAACTAAACTTTCTCCACCGACAACTGACATTTGCAAAAACGTAATTAAGATTTAGAATGACGTTCCGTCCTCATCTGTGACGTCACAGTTCTCTCTTAAGCGAGATTTCTAGTTAACCCCGCGTAACTAAAAATCGCAATTAGCTATTCTATCTATGTCAAAGATGTTTAAGATTTATACTAGTCAATTCTTTCAATTAGTTCTGTCGATATTCAGTTACGCAAAGATAATTTTTACTTAAGGGGCACTAACCAAAATGCTAAGTTGCTTAACTACAAAAATAACGGTCAAAATTTCTCCCAGAGTGCGTTACAGCCTCCAGCGCGTATTTCCCGCACGCGTAACGCGTTATAAAATTACAGGGAAATTGCCATACTACCGAAAAGTTTTCCGATAAAACCATCACGTTCACGAAAATCCCCTCCGCTTTCGTCTTCGACTTTCGGTAAATTCTTTTCTGACGCGAGGCAGGTACTTCCATCGTGTCTGTTGAGCGCTAACTTTTTTATTGTTTTTTTTTTCGTAAAAGCAAACTTGGGGTATGTCTCCGAATATTGCTTATGTTTGCATACCAATCGATACTTACTACTTAGAAGATGCAAATGACGAGGGAGAATTGATTTTAATGTTTTTAAGCGATATGGATATAATTTTAATTCTGCGGATAAAGCTAGAAAGAAACGAAAGGTAAAAGTTTACAATAACTTACACAGCTCGGATTACTTTGACCTTGACATATGTTGTCAAGGTCACCCTCCTGAGTGACCTTCAGAAGGTTTTAGTCGGCGGTCGTTGTTTATTAAAAAGTTATAAACAAAAAAAGTTTGACAAATATAGCAGTTATTTTGAGTATTGAAAGGCATAAACGATCTTGACCTTGACATATGTTGCTTTTACGAATATTTTAACTGTAAGTTTCTCTCTCTTAGGAATTAGATTATAAACAATCTATAGAACTAAACTAAACTAAACTAGAAACTACAAACGCTTAACGCTATATACAACTTTAAAACAGATATCATGTAGTTGTTAGCAAAACATTGAACTTTTTATTTATTATTCGTGTAATTCGCTTATTATTCACCCCTTTTTTAGAAATAAATAATTCATAAATTTTGAATTTTTTCCATATTATATATCAATCGCTTTTTCTATGCTAATGTATATGTTAAACATGTATGATTGAGTAAATACCATTTATAAAATACACAAAACTGATGCACAATTATCGCCATAGATGGAAGATGGCAAAATGTATTTTTCACGGACATGCTAACCGATCGATTGATTACGATCCATTCCATGTTCTACGACGAGGTGATCCATGCGACGAAAAATCAAAGCCCGATTGCAGTATTCGATGATGTCGGAATTATTTGAGACTGATAAGAGACTGATAAGATTTGTAGTAGAGAAAAAGAGAGAGAGAGAGAGAGAGAGAGAGGGAGAGAGAGGGAGAGAGAGAGAGATTCTTGCATCAGGTGCCAAAATTTTTCTAATTTCTTGGGGATAACTATCATGGGGTTCGATTTTTGTTTTACCGATTTTCTCTGTCTGTTTGCAAATTGCTCATTCATTAATGGACCGATTTTCTTGCACCAGGTGCCAAAATTTTTCTAATTTCTCAGGGATGACTATCATGGAATTCGATTTTTTGTTTTACCGATTTTTTTGAAAGCGGTGCCAAAATTTTGCTAAATTAAAATAATTTTGGTACCGGTTTCAAGAAAATAGTGTATAAAGAACAGACATACATACAAACGTACAGACATTCTATTTTATATAGATAGATAGAAAATTCGTTAAGATTTAAATGTTGCTCTAATTTCCATTAATTTTGAGATATCGATCTATTTATAATTTTATTAGATTTTTTTTATAAAAAAATACTTTCTAAAAGAAATTAAATTCATTGTCACAATCCCCGAAAAATTAGAAAAATTTTGGCACCGGTTTCGAGAAAATCGGTATTAGGTAATTATATAGATAAAGAAAGCTTTCTTTTAAAAGAAATTAAACCCATAATCGCAATCCCCGTAAAATTAGCAAAATTTTGGCACCACTTTCAAGAAAATCTGTAAAACAAAAAATTGAACCCCATGATAATCATCTCCAAGAAATTAGAAAAATTTTGACACCTGGTTCAAGAAAATCGGTCCATTAATGAATGAATAGTTTGCGGACAGACAGACAGACAGAGATTAAAGGATTATTACATTCCTTGAAAAATTAGAAAAATATCATAACCGCCTTCCAAAAAAATCGGTAACGAAAAACTATATACTTTATGGCACTCCCCGGAAAATTCTACCCCCGTTTCATATACAATTCTTTGAGATTCGGTCAATTATTTCCGGAATAATTGGAAAAATATCGTAACCCGCTTCCAAGAAGATCGGTAACGAAAAACTATATACTTTATGGCACTCCCCGGAAAACTCTACCCCCGTTTCATATACAATTCTCTGAGATTCGGTCAATTAATTCCTGAAAAATTGGAAGAATATCGTAATCGCCTTCCAAAAGATCGGTAACGAAAAACTATATACTTTATGGCACTCCCCAGGAAATTCTACCCCTATTTCATGTACACTTCTTTAAAATTTGGTCCATTAATGAATGAGTAGTTCGCGGTCAGACAGACATACAGACATACAGATAGACGTCAGGTACTTATATGTATAAGAGAAAATTCGTTAAGATTTAAATGTTGCTCTAATTTCCATTAATTTTGAGATATTGGGCTATTTCTAATTTTATTAGATTTTTTCAGTCTTTTCTACCCCTATTTCATATATAATTCTTTAAAATTTGATTGACATTTCAAATTTCGGAGAATTCGTACATATATAGAAGCTTTATGAAGCTGAGTCTAATCAACCAAATCTTAAAGAATTATATATGAAATAGGGGTAGAAAAGACTGAAGAATATAATATAATTAGAAAAAATTGCCAATAATTAATACCAAATTGTCAAAAAACATCAATTTGTAAAAAATCTCAATTATTGAGACTTGAGATGTAGCCCTTAAAGGTTAAAATTTTAAAATATTCGCAATTTTTTTAATTCTATTATATTCTTCAGTCTTTTCTACCCCTATTTCATATATAATTGGTTAAGATTTTGTTGATCAGTTCTGCAGTTATAGAAATTTCTGTAAATTTGGCACATACAGACATACATACACACATACCGACATTTTTTAAAATGGCGATTTTTCGACGTTTTAAAACATTCTGAACACATTGGCGTCAAAAACTATAAAACAATTTTTTCTTTGGTCTTTTCTACCCCTATTTCATATATTTTTCTTTAATATTTGGTTGATTAGACCTAGCTTTATATGCGATCAAAGGTCCATATACGAAGTTTATGAAAACAAAGCTTCCTCTATGAGGAAGCAATAGGGTAACAAACTTTACGTATACCTTTTTTGTAGAGCGTAAAATTACTAAAGTTATCTACAATAATGATCTGAACAACATTTATCGTCAAGTCAGTCGTTTAGCTTGCACGCGCCGTCAAACTCCGAAACTCAGATCCCGAAAACCCTCGATTTCGTCGTTTATTTTATGTTTCGCCGATGATTTTTTTCCGTCATTTAAAATGGAATTAAAAATCCGAAAAAAATCACATCATCTGAGAACTACAAAGAATACTTTTCATGGTGCAATCAATTTTTTAGACCCTTTTCGTTTATGTTGTAGCTATATGTAAACAAAATATTTGTTTTTTGAAATAGTCTTAGTTTTTTTGCAGTTCTCAGGCCTTAGAATTCATTTGAGACGAATGTTATCATATGCATCTTGTTGGGGACAAAATTTGCAACAAAAAAGAACGCTTGCATTTTTTTCGTACGACAAACGCTGATTTCTTTATTGACGCGCGAAAGTTATCCAATATTGCGCTCATATCCGACTTGTGGGCAATATTGGATAATCTCTACAAAAAAGGTACGTATAGTTTGTTATTCTATCTTGCTTAGTTTTCGAGATATTTGAGAAAGAACAAAAAAAGTCGCGTTTTTTGTTTATAATATTGTTAATAACTCTTTATTCTCCGTTAATTTTGCGAAGTAAAATAAATCCCACTTATAGCACCTCAAATCAAAGCGATTCATGGTGGTTGCAACCTGGGAAGACTAATTGGAAGGTTTGATGTCTAATATGACTGGCCTACTAATTACTCAGAAACAGCTACAGACATGTAACATCAACTGCGCTGTGTGCATTCAATTTTTGTCAAAAATGCGGCTTCATGTAGGTAATTCACTCGAGCTATACGTTGAGTATTATCAATATATATCTTGGAAAAGAAAATAAAAATAATTTATAAAAATATTTTTGAAAGTTAGATAATATAATATAATAGAAAAAATATATATGTATATATAATAAAAGAAAATCCAAAAATGTTTATATTAACAAATGCAAAATAATTTTTAAAAAATATATATTTTTTGCATCTAAGAAAATCTTCTTTAACACATTTTAATTAATTTTTTTACAACATAAGTTACAAATATAAACTCTCCTTTAGTATTTCATTTAACCAAAGTGCTTTTGTGCCTAGAATCTATAATGAATCAATGTCAACCATCATGAATGAATTTACAATACTTCTATTGTGCTAACACTGAGGCAATTTTTGCAGACGTATGCCGGGAATAAAAGTGTCTTTGAGCGCGTCGAACAATACATGCGCGTTGCCTGAAAGAAATGCGAAACATCATGTATAATACCGTTGGAAATTCCCAAGGGAGTGGCGGACACGTTTCACAGATTAGGATTTAGCCGTATATAAACAGGATACTTCGATATCTTTTGAGACTACTTCCTCAAGACGTCTTCTGGATATTCCCCGGCAGAGAATAAATGGTTTTCAAACTCATCATGTTATATACTAAAAACCCGGACACATACAAAAACTTAAGCAGTGAAACGTAGGCAGTAAGGAAATCAACAGTTTGGATTTGCTAACGCTTAAGTTATGTTTTAAGTTCTGAACTGTGATTGGCTGATTCGCTTACTGCCTACGTTTTACTGCTTAAGTTTTTTTGTGTGCCATGGCCCTAACACTTTTCTGCATACTTCCATGCGAATAATATATATATGAAACTCGAATAATTTCAAAATATCTTGTTCAAGGAGTCTCGCAAAATCACTATCTAATTTTTACTCATGAATTTATTTTCATCGGTTTGAAAACGATTTTATCTATATCAAAAATGTCTGTCACGCTAAAATGAGTTTTGAGTCCTAAACAATTACAAATAAGCTTGTAAGTCAAGCAAAATATATAAATATATGAAATAAATTCTCATTCTTCGTATAATTTCAAATATAATCTAAGATTTTTTTATTCAATTTTAAAAATATCAAATAATAATTTAATACCGACAAGTTTTTACTTAAGATAATAAGAAAAATTTTGTTAAGGCAAAAGATCCGTAACTAAAAGGAAGAGAATAGATTTAGATATATGATAGATAAGAAAAATCAATTTCCATGTGATGTCCCGTGCGATGCATTTCCTATCGAATACTATGCTGACGCATTTCATTTACATCTATACTAGTGACGCTTCTGATAGCTGGAATTCCCACTTTAAAGTCAAACAACGTAAGTTATGTTCACAATTACGATCGATTAAGCCAGTTTTTTTTATTTATTTATCGATAGTGCGTGTTAACGTCTATATATATATGCACATATATATGTATATATATTTCCTATCATGCAAAGATATACATTGTTTGATGACATTTGACACATCTCCGTGCTCTGGAGCATCGTCAATTTCTTTATTAATTTCATTTTACTAAAGAAAATATAATTCGAATTCAACAATCATAGAACCAAGTAAAATAAAAAAAATTTGTAATATTATAATAATATAATTTCTCGTTTTGAATTTATTTTAATACAAAATATGTGAAAATTAAATTCACCAAAATTACACCGATTTCAATTCTTATCACAAGGATGAAAATTCATCTTATTTTACAAATTAAACTTCTGTCAACTACTTTTGCATTAGTTATTTTTTATAAAAATATTAGTTTTTTTATTAATAATTATTACGTAATTAGTAATATTAATTAAAGAATTTCTCTAATTAATCTGAGTATTTATAATTACAACCACTAATATCCATTAATATATTAACATAAAAATGAAGAAAACTACTGCGACATAAATATAAGTGTTACAAAATCACTTTTCTGATTAAATATATGACATATTGATTTTATTCAGTTGCTCTACTCTTTCATTTTATATTATGTTTATAATCTTTAGCTTGAAACTGTCAATGTTATTTAAGAAAAAAACGCCCACTCATTTACCAAAAGCTGCTTCTATTATAGAGAGGATTTGATTTTATCCTGAAGGTCATAGGTATGTGTGTGAAAGTATAAGATCGTCATGAACGTCATGAATAGCTTATCACGTATTGCTTTTTCGTATTTTCTCTGATTTATGTGACACACTATAGATAATATATCGTATGAAGTAATACTCCATATTTCACTTTTGAATAAAATACTTCTCAGTAATTCTGTATTAATGTAATTATTAATAGATATAGGTACATATATACATATATATACAGGGTGTTACTAAAAGACCGCCCACTAACTACATAGCGGTATTCCTTGTCAAAAACTGAGTCGAAAAGTCCTGAACCACTTTTTTCTATAATGCTTAACAAAGCCGTAATCATTGAGTAAAGTTAGTCCAACCAGCGTCGTTCTTTAGCCGGGCGAACGTCGGTGAGCCGCGCGCCTGATAGTGTGCGTGAGCGCTCCGCCGCGCATCGCGCGGCGGCACGACGGCACGGCCGCGGTCGGCCGCGGCGGTCGCGTTTTGCTTTCGCGCGCGTCGCGTGCAATATTCTTACGCATTGTAATAATAGAAATAATTTTTCCTGCACTAAAAATCACTTTTTACTCTTGTCAGAAGTACCTCCTTGCAGAAAATTTAGATAACGGATAAAACTTTCGCCAAGACATAACTATTATTAAGATATAGAAATTTAAACAAATACAAAAAATTATACTGTGTATTTTACAATACAAAAATTTACAATACAAAATTTTACAATATAAAATTTTACAATAAAAAATTATTTTCTAATCCGTTTCGTTAAATATCTTTGCGTTAACTTAATTTAAATTATAACACAAAGCACTTATTGAATCTTTCTACGAGGTTTGCCCATAGTTACTCAGAAGTAATAAATTTTTTAAGGGAAATTTCTTGTAACAATTAGATATTTAAATAATCTCGTACTTAAAAGGAAATACATTAAAAATATTATTAAAAGATAAAGTATTCAAAAATAAAAAAAATTTCTTTTTTTATAAAAAAAAGATTTATCCTAAGTTATAAATAACGCTATCCAGATGTACAATCTTTTTGAAACTTAAGGCAAATAAGAGCAAACCGCCGAGCGAACAATATTAATTTTTATAGCGAATAATAAATAATAACACGTTTAATAACTTAAAACAAAATACAATACAAACGCTTTGGCCTTAGTTTAGATCCTCTTTATTGTAATATTTCACAATAATCTTAAATCGAATCGTTAACAACGCATAAATAAATATGAAATGTTATCATATTCGTAATACGTAGGTCAGCGGTAAAGATGTTAGAAAAGATTAAACATAAAGTAAATGCGGTCTTTTAAATAAAATAAAATGTTAGCTGCAATTCGTATAAGTTTTTTTATGTTAAATTTACTTACCAGACAGTGTAATATCAGTGTCATGATGATCTACCGTCTAGTTTCAGTAACGAAACAATGCTTATGAGTTAATATCAGTGTACGGACTGAAGGCCTAGACTTAAGCGTAAGCTGAAATGAGTACAGAGAAATATCATGAAGCATCATATAACAAAGTAACACTTGTAAATAAATAAAAATAAGTTAATGAATAAAACAGACTACAGATGTCAATTGTGTGGAAGTTTTTCGACAATAGGAGAATAATCATTAGAAAGATTTTTTATTTACTAGCTTATTTATTTACTTTATATTTTTTATTTACTAATGTTATTTTGTTATATGATACTTCATGACATTTGTATGTACTCATTTCACCTTGCGCATCAGCTTAAGCCTTCAATCCGTGCACTGATCTTAACTCATAAGCATTGTCATCAGTCGTAATACTCATCATAGTCAAGGTGAAATGAGTACATACAAATGTCATGAAGTATCATATAACAAAATAACATTAGTAAATAAAAAATATAAAGTAAATAAATAAGCTAGTAAATAAAAAATCTTTTTAATGATTATTCTCCTATTGTCGAAAAACTTCCACACAATTGACATCTGTAGTCTGTTTTATTCATTAACTTATTTTTATTTATTTACGAGTGTTACTTTGTTATATGATGCTTCATGATATTTCTCTGTACTCATTTCAGCTTACGCTTAAGTCTAGGCCTTCAGTCCGTACACTGATATTAACTCATAAGCATTGTTTCGTTACTGAAACTAGACGGTAGATCATCATGACACTGATATTACACTGTCTGGTAAGTAAATTTAACATAAAAAAACTTATACGAATTGCAGCTAACATTTTATTTTATTTAAAAGACCGCATTTACTTTATGTTTAATCTTTTCTAACATCTTTACCGCTGACCTACGTATTACGAATATGATAACATTTCATATTTATTTATGCGTTGTTAACGATTCGATTTAAGATTATTGTGAAATATTACAATAAAGAGCATCTAAACTAAGGCCAAAGCGTTTGTATTGTATTTTGTTTTAAGTTATTAAACGTGTTATTATTTATTATTCGCTATAAAAATTAATATTGATCGCTCGGCGGTTTGCTCTTATTTGCCTTAAGTTTCAAAAAGATTGTACATCTGGAAAGCGTTATTTATAACTTAGGATAAATCTTTTTTTTTATAAAAGAAGAAATTTTTTTTATTTTTGAATACTTTATCTTTTAATAATATTTTTAATGTATTTCCTTTTAAGTACGAGATTATTTAAATATCTAATTGTTACAGGAAATTTCCCTTAAAAAATTTATTACTTCTGAGTAACTATGGGCAAACCTCGTAGAAAGATTCAATAACTGCTTTGTGTTATAATTTAAATTAAGTTAACGCAAAGATATTTAACGAAACGGATTAGAAAATAATTTTTTATTGTAAAATTTTATATTGTAAAATTTTGTATTGTAAATTTTTGTATTGTAAAATACACAGTATAATTTTTTTGTATTTGTTTAAATTTTTATATCTTAATAATAGTTATGTCTTGGCGAAAGTTTTATCCGTTATCAAAATTTTCTGCAAGGAGGTACTTCTGACAAGAGTAAAAAGTGATTTTTAGTGCAGGAAAAATTATTTCTTTTATTACAATGCGTAAGAATATTGCACGCGACGCGCGCGAAAGCAAAACGCGACCGCCGCGGCCGACCGCGGCCGTGCCGTCGTGCCGCCGTGCCGCCGTGCCGCCGCGCGATGCGCGGCTGAGCGCTCACGCACACTATCAGGCGCGTGGCTCACCGACGTTCGCCCGGCTAAAGAACGACGCTGGTTGGACTAACTTTACTCAATGATTACGGCTTTGTTAAGCATTATAGAAAAAAGTGGTTCAAGACTTTTCGACTCAGTTTTTGACAAGGAATACCGCTATGTAGTTAGTGGGCGGTCTTTTAGTAACACCCTGTATATAATTATAAAATTCAGTGACAGAAAAAACAATAATTACTTCAGTAATTACGAAATCTCTGCGTAAAAGGTTAATGTGTATTTTCAATTACTATAAAATTAATGGTAAAATTGGTAAGTGTGTGTGACAAACAGGAAATAAATAATAATAACTGAATCAATTAGTCTCAAAAAGAGCAGTAATCCAAAATCATTGTTTTTTACGAAAAATACAATTATATTAATTATTGCAATTTTTACAAAAGCATTCCGTTACACTCTCATTCTATTGCTGCGTCTATATCAGCAATTGAAGATTACTTTAGAAGGGACATTACTTTAGTACACTTATTTTTTCACAAGACACATATAAATAACAATTACATACAGTTATATACAATAATAATATACAACATAACAATTATATACAATAAAAATGTATATTTTGTTTTGATGTTTCACTATTGTTTTTTATGTTAGCAGTTAAAGTTTTTTCTACGTACGTGCCGGCATAAAAAATCAGCGTAAGAAACGATTCATTTACAAATATCTCTTGATAAAATAAAATCCTTTTTTAAGACAATCGAAATCCGAATAAGTGACAACACTAACCTGAGAGAAAGCGCAAAGAGAAACAGTATTCGTGGAATCCTCGAAGTTCAGTACAATCGTGTTGATCGATTTATCGCTTTGACGCTACAGCGCGGAGTCTCTTGATATACAGGTCAAGTTCAGTTTCACTTATTGTTAGTCGCCTTGTAGAATTGCGCGATTCCGGCTTGATGGTGAGATTCTGTACTTGACGGACGCGAATGTGTGTTCGGAAACTGGTTCTTCGGAAGTGGAGCTCTTCAGCCGCGCCAGACAGATTACCGTGTCCCACTCACCGCGAGGAACACGCGGATACTAACGGGGCATAGGTTCGCCGATCTCTTTTATCGCTACCCGGACCGACGATGATGCGACGACGACAACGACGACACAACGATGAGCGGGGAGAGACGTTAAAAGCGGCATTGTACATACACCACATACCTAACTAAACGCGAACGCTGACATTGACTCACCGCTCGCGCTTTACGCTGAAGCGTACGTGGTTTGCGCGATGCTTTTCTTCTCTTATTGTCAGCGCACCTGCTTGGTAGCGCGCTGGAACCGGAGGAGAGGCGATTAAATTATCGCATATACCCTTACAGAAATTTTATACTGTAAATGATTATTTGGCTAGTGATTAATTACTTATTGCACTAGCCAAATAATCACTTACAGTCTGTAATAGTATCTAATACATATTAGAGTGAGAACAATATTGGAAATTCTACCTGTGACTGTTAAGCGATTCAATATAACATATATTAACATTCGTATTCGTTTTGCATAATACTTGATCTACTTTGAGTTTATATGCAGGCACCCTGGTGAAGACGCAATGGTGGTATCGGAGGTATATGACCATTTATCATCGAGAGATTGCGTAGGGGAGACCGGGGCTAATCGGTCAACGGGGTAAAAGTGTCAAATCAAATATCTCGGAACCTGTATATTGTGCGAACTCGCTATTAACATTGTAAACGCTGCTTATGGTACCCATGTGACCAACGGAGTTTTAGCAGGTTTTCTGCCGTGTTATGATTTTTACGAGGGCAAACGTGTTTTCGGAAGGTGAAAGTAAATTTTCTGCGCGTGGAATTTTTTAAATATCTGCAATAATATTTGCTTTCCAAATCTCCAGGTACGTGATTATAAAGAGTAATGCATGCTGAACACGAATCCAGTGTAGTTTTTTCATTATCGTTCATGTCTAATATTTCGTGGGCGATCAAACCTGAAACTTGTGTTTGGGGCAAATCGGTCAGTAAGCACCCGGGGAAAATGCGGCAGTCTCGTCACTGTGGCGCGCCGGGCGCACGACTTCAGCTCACGGCAATTTCAGGTTAGGTTTCCCTCGAGCGTGATTCTGTCTTCCCCTGCACGTGCGTTAGTTTATATACATAGGGTAATGGTACGCACGTATCGTCGCAAAACGACTCCCGTCGACAAGGAGAAACTCAAGAAGGCAGTTCTTGCGGTGAAAAAAGATAAAATGAGCGACGCAGCCGCAAAACAATTCGATGTCCGGAGAACCACGTTGATCAACTGGTTGAAGAAGAACAACGATTAAAAATTATTAATAATTATTAACAATTATTAACTATTAACAATTATTAACAACAATTGGAGACTTCCGGTTCGGCGGCGAGGTGGACGGTTGGACGGGCGTAAGAGGGAGGGTGAAATGGGAAATCCTGGTGCGGGAGGTGACGGAGGAATGGAGTAAATCGAAGGAAGGCAAAAATGGAGCAGGGAAGAGGTCGGAGAAATGGAGGCGGTGTCAAGGAAGGCGAGATTATGAGGCAGTAGCGTCGAATTGAGAGAAGATTTTTAGAGGTTAGGTTGTGGAAAAGAAGGATGAGGGGGCGAGAGGTAAGGGAGGACGAGCGAGGTGCAGCGACGTGGTGAGAGCGGTTGAAAAGCCGAGGTGGCGCTGGGTATCGTCTGGGCTGGTACCACGGCGGGACACCGAAGCTGAGGTTTTGGAACGCATGTGGTAAATCAGCACATGTGTTTTGAGAGGAAGGCGTGTAAGTCCACGCGGCACAAGATAATGAGGTGAAGAGGTTAGGAGGAGCAAGAGGCAAGAACGGAGGAACGTGAAGGAAAGGGAGGGGAGAACGAGGAGGTGGCGAAAAGAGTCGAGAGAGTGAGAGAGAGCCGAACCGGAAGGACGAGAGAGCGAGAGAAGGGGTGAAAAGGCCTGGCGGAGGGAAGGCATAAGAGAGGGAGATAGAAGAGAGAGGGAGGTTAGAGGTAGAGAGAGAAGGGGCGAAGGAATAGGTGCTACTAAGAGAGAGAGAAGAGAAAGTTGGAGGGAGAGAAGAGAAAGGCGCGGGATCTAGTAAGAAAGAGAAATGAGATAATGAAGTTAGAGAGAGAAAGAAATGATAGAGAGAGTGTGTGCAGGGAGGAAACGGAAGAAAGTGAGAGGGCAGAAAGAGGAAGAGAGCAGTCGAGATGTTTGAGAGGTTAGAAGAAACGCAAGGAGGAAGGAAGGAGGAAAACTGAAAGTGAAAATGGAGGAAGTCAAGTCGGTGGAGACGAGAATAAGAGAAAGAGGGGAGAAAGAAAGGAGAAAAGAGGAGCAAAGAGATGAAACGAGGAAGGGGGAGAGGAGGATGATGGAAAGAAGGGGGAGGGAGGGGATAGAGGTGAAGTAAAGAGATGGATAGTAATTTGTTTCTTTTCAGATAGAAGCGGAGGACAGGAGTGTAAGAGGCAGGAGAGTGATGAGAGAAAGGAGATCAGAGTGAAGTCGGTGGAGGCGAGAATAAGAGAAAGAGGGGAGAAAGAAAGGAGAAAAGAAAGGAGAGAGGATGAAAGTGGGAGAGCAAGGAGATCAGAGGAGGACGAGATTGCGAGGAGAATGGAGGAGAGCCTGTTGATGGACACAGACGAGGACGAGGCTAGCAGGAAGAAAAGGGAGTAAGAAAAAGGTAAGACAGAAAAGAGAGATGAGCGGAGGAAGATTGGAGGAAGGAGCAAAGGATAATGGAAGCAGGATCGGTAAGAGATTTGGAGGAAGGGAGGAAGAAGGAGGAGATAGCTGAGTGAGGGCGGAGAAAAGAGGGGGAGAGGATGGTAAGAATGAGAAGTGGTGAAATGTATTTCTATGTTTAGAATAGAAGGTGAGATAGAAAGGAGGGAGAGCGCTAAATAATAGGAAGGAGAGAGTCGAAGTGGTGCCAGGAGGCCGGAGGATTGGAGCCAAAGGAAGGAGGTTGAAAGGAGTGCAAGGGAGAAGGATGACAGGGACAGCCATGGAAAGGGGAGGGAAGGGAGATAGAAAGAATGTAAGGTCGCACAATGGCCAGGCAAATATGTAAAGCAATGTAAAGGTTTTTGGGACGTTTTTCCTGGATAAAATGCCTTTCCAGCCCCGGAAGGGGAGCGAAATAAAGAATTGAATTGAATATGAAATTATTAACAATTATTAATTATTAACAATTATTAACAATTATTAATTATTAACAATTATTAACAATTATTATTATTATTTATTATTAACAATTATTAACAATTATTATTATTATTATTTATTATTAACAATTATTATTATTATTATTTATTATTAACAATTATTAAAATGTATCCTATCATTTTTCAGGATTAGATGGACGTATATGTATTGAAAATGCAGTGTGACTGATTTGCCCCGGGGGGGTGACAGTTTTACCCACAGAACATATACAAAGAGAAGTGCAAGCTCTCTGTGTAACAATGGAAACACGAAACGCCGCCGCGTGATCGACGCGCTCCAAGCGGTCTGGCCCTGGTACTACGTTCTATTATATATCTGTGGCTGTGTTCCGAATACACTGCCAGTACTGAAAATCTATAATTTACGTTATACGTAAACTATAGATTTTCAATACTGGCAGTGTATATCAGAACACGGCCTATATGAACTGTAAATAATATAGAATAATATATGTTAATAAATAATGTTATTTTCGTCATTAAATGAGGGAATGCGCAATAAAGAACAAATTAATTGCATATAAAATGAAATACATTTTTATTTCAAAATTTATAACATGAAATACATTTCTATTTCAAAGTGTGTAACATAAAATTACATTTTAATTTCAAACTTTAACATAAAATACATTTTCATGTCCAAGTGTGTAACATAAAATACATTTTGATTTCAAATAAAGTCTATAATAATACAACACATAACAGAATATACGATTCTATAATAAGTGGGAAAAAGAAAAAACCGTACAATTAAAGAGTTCGAAAACCAAATATATCAAAGAGAAACTAAAAATGCAACTAAATCACAATGATTTATAAATTGCTTGGTTTTTTCGTAATGGCCTGAAGTTACCTGTACCGGTTTTTTCTTATCTTTAACATACTTCTAACATATATCGCGTATACTTGCGTTGTTCATTAGGCATATGCGACTCCTCGTGTTTCGCTAGACTGGTCTTATCCATGAACCGCCGACCGCAGTAAATGCAAGGAAGCGGTCGCGATTGAGAATTATATAGCGTCAAGTGACGACGTAGTGCCGTGGACGTGGGGAAATTTTTGTGGCACTCCAAACACTGGAACGGTCGATCGGCAGTGTGAGTCTTTCGGTGGCGGGCGAGCGAACCCTGATCTGGATACCTGAAAAATAAAGACTTGATTTAATAAGACGATTCCAATTACTGAGAATTTTATTAACTAAATAACATAGATAAAACAAGATAGAAAAAAATAAAACATAAATATTTCAACTAACCTTTCAGGACACGAGTCGCAAGGAAAGTTTCTCGTAGTTATATCCTCCTCACGAGCGTGCTTTAGTCTATTATGCCTGAGTAACTGGAAAGACGTTTTGAAGCTTTTATTACATATGTCGCACTTCAAATTGTCTGTTGTCGGTATAATGACTTGAGTTCTCTTTTGCCCGTTCTCATCCTCCGATATTATCAGGGATATAGTCACAGTATTATCCTCACTGTCAAAATCTTAACGACACCGTACTACTCGTTGTTATGGCGATCGATGGCGATGTCACTCAGCTGACTCAGCTCCATGCCCGATCGACTGTCTTCGGCACCTTCGGCTTGCTTCGGCTCACGATATGCGCGCGCATTACCCCCGATCCTGTCGGGCCCTGCCGCCATAATGTTTCTCCCCTTCTCCTACTACTTTCACCCCCGTGGTTTTACCCTGGCATTTTTGAGATTTCAATTTTTCCACCGTTGTCGTTTTTGCTCTATATCGGTTAAACAAAGCAACGTAGACAAAAATTTCCTACATAAATTTTGAAGCTAAAGGTTCACTCTTAAAAATGGTATACCACATTTAACTAAAATTATTTATTTTGTTGTTAAAAATCGGCACCGAAAAAAACCTGACCGATTAGCCCCGGTCTCCCCTATATATTTGAATATTTGATGAAAAACCAGTTTTTCTGCAAACGATGTCAAACACTAGAGCGCAATATCGTAGCGGCGATAACGCGTGCGTGAAATATCGCAGGAAATATTCCCGGCAAATAAATTGCGCAGAGACGGACGATATCGTGCGATATATATTAAAGAAATGAGTTTCGAGTATCGATTAACAGGCGTAGAAAGAGCGATAAAACACTCGATCCTATAGATTACCTATTATAACTCACAATCGCTGGAAAATTGCGATAATTGTTATTACCGCGCAATGTCGCTTATCAATTCATTGTTCTCTGTGTGTGTGTATTTTGTTACACCCGCTTTCGCTTGTTTAAAAATTAAATAAAACACACGCCAATTCGAGGTAAAACAATTGTTACATCATGAATTCTTGTTCTGGCGACTGCACATCGCTTTTATGAGTCACATTTGGATTATTTATTTTGTACACATCACGCCCCGCTGATTAATGTGTATCGCACGCGATGCGTCGCACGGTGTGTCAAAACGTAATTCCCATCTCTGATACGGGTGAATGTTTCAAGTTCTGCATCAGCGAGCTTTTTGTCCTCATTTCCGCTGATTAACGCCGTTATGAATGAATCGCAAAAGAAGGTTTTCTCTTTGTTGGGAGTGAGTTTAAGCGAATTTTTTAACAAAACACACATTGAGATAATATATTCGTATTTTACAACGCGTATAAAAGGAGATGAAGCAAGGCCCATGAATCTTGCAACAATTCTAATCCTAAAAAGAATCAATTTATCGGCGCAAAGTGCTAATTTTTACTAAAAAATTGATATTAAATTTAACTTGAAAATTTAATAAATATTGAGAAGATGTAATAAACGACGCATTTTCAGAATCTTTTTTAAGGATAAATAGATCTTTTTTCTAAGTGTAACATTTATTTAATACTCCTCGCTTATCTTTTTACATTAAAGAAATTTAATGTAAGGAATAAATTTTTTCCCGAATTTACTATACCTACTTATTAGGTATATGTGTATTGTCAGTAAGCAAACTGTCTGCCGCTAGCTGTATGACCACAGCCGGCAGAGCCTGCCGATATATAATACATATGTCGGCAGGAACCAAACAAAAGCTGTTATTTCGTAAACATTTAAATGAAATATACCATTATTCACATGGTTATGAAACGGCAGATTTTGCTCAGTTTCTATACGGTCAATTTGCTATTATTCTGTCATTATTCTGTTAATAGATTCTGTTAACAATATAATATATATGTTATATTTCTGATGACATTCTATATCGACAAAATTTGCAGCAGACATCTTTCAAAATCTGTTCTCGACAGATTTGGCTATAATCCGGATACATGATTTAACCAATTATGTATGACATATATAATATAAAATGGCCACAATGGTCAAAACTTTCGATGAAACAAAAATCGTTCCGAGAGCTCACTATACTTGTCCTTGTTGATCTTTCGTTAAAAAAATTATCGAAATAAACGCAATTAAAAAAGCAAATAAAACTAAATAGTGCAAAACATTTCTCAAAAGAAATGCGAAAGAAATTACATAACAATTTATTATTAATGCGTTTTAATACAAAAATAATAGTTGATAATAATTAATAAAAATTAACAAATGCTAAAATTAATATAAAAATTATAATATATATGTATACGTATACTTTAATAATTAATATTAATATTAAATAATATTTAATAATTAGTAATAAATAAATATTAAAATAGAAATAAAAATAACCCCGGAAGAACAATAGACCCCGGTATAGGCTAAAGCGCACCTAACTTAACTTAAGGACGTTCACCGGTTATAATCGTAGCCAAAATTTTATACTCTAAATCGACGTGAAAACATCCGACTATTTACGGTTACAGGCTGAAAACTTTTTGATAGTTCTGTCCCTCACACACAGAACAAAAGACTATTCTGTCATTTTTTTCCTCCAGTCGCTTTCTTTTTACGTCAAATAATCGTGAAAATCGAGGTCTATTTATTATTGTATTTCTAAATCTAAATGGTTAATAATTTCGGGGTTTTTTTTACTAGTATTCCTAAAGTGTCTTTCTACTTTCTACTATAATACATCCGTTTTTCATCATTTTCTTAAGATTCGTTTTAATTATTAAAATTCAAAATACGAGATTTCTGTCTGCTTTGTGTATCCAATACATGGAAAAAATGCAATTTGATAGCGATTATCTCACGTTCGGGATGGTCAATTACTTTTAAGTTGTACAGACGTATAGATACCACATTTATTAACATATATAGTAAAATTTTCAAATTTTTCTTAAAATTTGCGATTTACGGATTTACCCTTAAACTACTTTAAAATTCGTAACTTTTACATTAAATATCTCGACTTTGGTACCGGCACGGTCCTTACAATTGAGGAAGTGTATAGATATAACACTATTAATAGCACATATATGGTCCAAATTTCAAGCAAATACATAGAAAATCGATTAGCCTGTAAACGTCCTTAACCAGTTTCGAATCGGGCAGAGTACGATCAAGTACATTTTAATACTATAATCTATAATCGTTTTCTGTTACGATTTCTTAATAGGATTCTATAGAATTTTTCTTATTTTCTATAAAAATATATAATAATAAAATAAATTAATTATAGATTTTTAGTACTGAACGTAGCCAATACAGCTGTCGATGAGAAATGTTACAGAGTGGAACATTTGGTAAAACTAGACAATTAAGGCCTATACGAGAAATCAATCGCCACTTAAATATGTTGTAGGGGAGATCTTTCTGAGTAATTCTACGTAAGAAAAAAGTGGGGGACGGCATTGGTTTAGAAGATATAGCAAATTAAAATTTCACAATATTAATGCTTTTTATATTAGATATTATAAAGTAATACCACGCCGAGATGACTTTGATCTTGACATATATTATAGAGGTCATCTTCTTGAGTAATCTTCGGAAGGTTTTAGCCGACAATTGTTGTTTATTAAAAAGTTATTAACAAAAAAGTTTAAAAAATATAACAGTTATTTTGAGTATTATGAGATATGTGTACAGTAGCGCTCGAAAGTATTTTGTAGAAAATATTTTAGTTTGCAACATTGGCAAGCGGTAAAGCAACTTTAGATCAAAGTTGCGCGCCATTATTGCGTATATGAGTGGCCTTTCTAATGTTACACATTAATCGCTATATGTATACCGGTGAGTTATCTGTTTTACGATTAAATATTGTTTATACGATAGTTTATAAGTATTTTGTGACTTTATCTCAATCTATTAGCGGTATGCTAAATCGCGTATTCAAATTTGTGTTTGTGTTTCTATAACCGTATTACAATGTCGAAATGCAAAGTATACTCCGTCGATCTGAGAGAAGCCGTGTTAAGAGCTTTAAAACAAGGCAAGTCACAAACAAGCGTTGTTAAAGATTTTTGCTTGTTTCAACAGTTAGTAAGTGTTTGGTACCGGAAGGAGAGATCAAGCGGAAGTATTTGCACTCACAGATGTTTTGCGGGGTCGACCACTTCAGGGAAGATTGTTTATACTTCCGCTTGACCTTTTTTGTCGGTACCAAACACTTACTAACTGCTGGAACAAGCCAAAATCTTTAGCAACGCTCGTTTATGACTTGCCTTGTTTCAGAGCTTTTAACACGGCTTCTCTCAGATCGACGGAGTATTCTTTGCATTTCGACATTGTATCTGTTTTACGATTAAATATTGTTTATATGATAGTCCATAAGTATTTTGTGACTGTCTTAATCTATTAACGGTAGTATGCTAAATCGCGTATTTACACTTGTGTTTGTGTTTCTATAGGTAGCCGTTTCGACGCGATTTAGCATACTACCGTTAATAGATTAAGACAGTCACAAAATACTTATGAACTATCATATAAACAATATTTAATCGTAAAACAGATAACACCGGTATATAGCGATTAATGTGTAACATTAGAAAGACCCCTCATATACAATAATGGCGCGCAACTTTGATCTAAAGTTGCTTTACCGCTTGCCAATATTACCAACTAAAATATTCTCTACAAAATACTTTCGAGCGCCACTGTATATATGAGAGACTAATATACCAAAGTACATGCGTGGACAGAGGAGCGTATTCCACAGGGGTCGGGGTGGGTGGACCGCGCTTTACAACTTACAAAGTACATGCGTGGACAGAGGAGTGTATTCCACAGGGGTCGGGGTAGGTGGACCTCGTTTTACAACTTACAAAGTACATGCGTGGACAGAGGAGCGTGTTCCACAGGGGTCGGGGTGGGTGGACCTTGCTTTACAACTTACAAAGTACATGCGTGGACAGAGGAGTGTATTCCACAGGGGTCGGGGTAGGTGGACCTCGTTTTACAACTTACAAAGTACATGCGTGGACAGAGGAGCGTGTTCCACAGAGGTCGGGGTGGGTGGACCTTGCTTTACAAATTGTAAGTTGAAGCAAGGTTTACCCCGTACAGGGGGGGTGCGGGTGGGGAGCCGAAGGCACACCCCCGACCCTGTGGAACACGCTCGTCTGTCAACGCATGTACTTTGTAAGTTGTAAAACGAGGTCCACCCACCCCGACCTCTGTGGAACACGCTCCTCTGTCCACGCATGTACTTTGTAAGTTGTAAAGCGAGGTCCACCCACCCCGACCTCTGTGGAACACGCTCCTCTGTCCACGCATGTACTTTGTAAGTTGTAAAGCGAGGTACCCCCCTCCCCCCCCTCCGGCCCCTGTGAATACGCTCCTCTGTCCACGCATGTACTTTGGTATATTAGTCTCTCATATATATATATATATCTCATAATACTCAAAATAATGTCGATTAAGGGGATCCTGCAGTGACAAGCGAACTCCAACGTGACAGCGCCACGATCTAGCACGGAACTAAAAATAATCGATAATTTCGATCGTTTACTATGTTTTCTGTGTTACCGTGCTATACCTGTCCTTGTCTAACGGATACCTATACGATATATCTGTCCTTGTCGGATTGCAGCAGTGCCATCTCTGACAAGATCCGGCACCTACTGTTGCACGCGACACTGCTCTTCTTGTCATTCTGCATCCGTATTTGCATTACTAAAATAATTTTTCAATGGATCTTTTTTTGTACGCATTGAATCTTACTTCTACTTGCACGATATTATTCCTACATGTTTACCCAATGCTAGATGATAAACATTATGTATGTATAAACTGCAGAATTTTTGTTTTAAGCAAATATTGTCGTCAGGTGACAGCTGTATGTGCCCAAAAAAGTAATATTTTTAATTTTTTGGTGTTTTTGATATAAAATCGCGGTTGTCTAGCATAGATTTTTGTGCGTACTTTAATTCTGTAAAAGATTTTTGCAATTCTATAAAGCCAATTAAAAAACCCATTGAAAAACGATAATGTCGGTAATTCATAAGACTGCAGGATCCCCTTAAGCAGATTTTAATTTGCTATATCTTCTAAACCAATGCCGTCCCCCACTTTTTTTTTGCGTAGAATTACTCAGAAAGATCTCCCCTACAACATATTTAAGTGGCGATTAATTTCTCGTATAAGCCCTAATTGTCTAGTTTTACCGAACATTTCTATTTTTAAATGTCTCCTCAAACCGCGTTCTCATTCTAATGACACGGGTGTAGAATGCAGTCGAGTGTTCGGATCTTCGCTTATTTTCCCGCTTTAACGCGGTCACGTGGCTGCGTGTCGCGTGACGAAAAATTATACCAGTAGCGGGAAAGCGACGTGAAAAGAGAATCCTAAGTTAGAAAAAGAAGTTCGGAGCGGAGAAAAATCAGAGAAAGTCGGAGAGGAATTTTATCGCCGATCTTACGTCACGCGGGAAACGATCTTTCCGTTCGCGCGCAGTGCGTGCATATCACTAATCGTGCATATCATGGACCTAATTTACACCGAGGGTTCGAACCGGGTCAGAATCGGGTTAGAGTCGGGTCAGAGTTGGGTTGACTTGCCTGTTTCCACCGAACCAGTGTTATACCAGAGCTACACCAGGGTTGCGGCCAGGTTGAACGTTACCCACTGTGCAAAATGTCAACAGTAGCTTGAAGGTTACGTGACTATCAGAACATTTAAAATATTATGGATCCGAGAGCCATAATATTAGTTGCACAGTACCAAAGTAATATGCATAAATTATTTCTCATATTACAAACTCGACAGTATGAAGTAAAACGTCTTCTGGAAGACTTATGTATAAACTCATTTATCAAATTGGCAACACTACAGTAACGCTAATGGCTCCTGCACACAGGACCTCTGTGAAGTTGGCCGGACAACTTCGACGTATCGAACTTTCATTAATTGGTATCGATTGGTGGTCGTTTAGTGGTCTTTGGTAGTTTAGTCAGATCGTTTGGTTGTTAGTCGTTTTCCTGTAAAATAAAAATAAAATTTTGGATGTGAAGTTAGCCGGACAATTCTTATTTTTCAACCAATTTAACTTTATTATAGCTCATTCGACACGGAATCGTTTGGTGGTCACAAATATCCAAACTAGAACGTTTGGTGGTCAACCGTTTTTCCAGAAAATAAAAAAAACTGTATGCGCATAATGTCGAAAAGTATCACTCCGCGCCATTAGCCGGAAAAATGATATTTATCAACCAAATTGACTTTAATAGGGCTCATTCGACGCGGAATCGTTTAGTGGTCACAAATATCGTCATTAAAACGTTTGGTGGTAAATCGTTTTCCTAAAAAATAGAAAAAACCGCATTTCCACGGCATTGCGGTCGTATATATGACTCTGTGAAATTATAGTTGGATAAATTATATTTATCAATCAAATTGACTTTGATAGGGCTCATTCGACGCGGAATCGTTTGGTGGTCACGAATATCGTCATTAAAACGTTTGGTGGTCAATCGTCAGGTTAATGGCGCGGAGTGATACTTTCGCCATTATGCGCATGTAGTTTTTTCTATTTTTTAGGAAAACAATTGACCACCAAACGTTTTCATGACAATATTCGTGACCACCAAACGATTCTGCGTCAAATAAGCCCTATCAAAGTCAATTTGATTGATAAATATCATTTTTCCGGCTAATGGCGCGGAGTGATACTTTTCGACATTATGCGCATACAGTTTTTTTTATTTTCTGGGAAAACGGTTGACCACCAAACGTTCTAGTTAAATATATATATTTATCAATCAAATTGACTTTGATAGGGCTTATTCGACGCAGAATCGTTTGGTGGTTACGAATATTGTCATAAAAACGTTTGGTGGTCAATTTTTTTCCTAAGAAATAGAAAAAACTACATGCGCATAATGGCGAAAGTATCACTCCGCGCCATTAACCTGACGATTGACCACCAAACGTTTTAACGACGATATTCGTGACCGCCAAACGATTCCGCGTCGAATGAGCCCTATCAAAGTCAATTTGATTGATAAATATAATTTATCCAGCTAATTTCACGGAGTCATACGACCAATGCCGTGGGCATGCTGTTTTTTCTATTTTTTAGGAAAACGATTGACCACGAAACGTTTTAATGACGATATTCGTGACCACCAAACGATTCTGCGTCAAATAAGCCCTATCAAAGTCAATTTGATTGATAAATATCATTTTTCCGGCTAATGGCGCGGAGTGATACTTTTCGACATTATGCGCATACAGTTTTTTTTATTTTCTGGGAAAACGGTTGACCACCAAACGTTCTAGTTAAATATATATATTTATCAATCAAATTGACTTTGATAGGGCTTATTTGACGCAGAATCGTTTGGTGGTTACGAATATTGTCATAAAAACGTTTGGTGGTCAATTTTTTTCCTAAAAAATAGAAAGAACTACATGCGCATAATGGCGAAAGTATCACTCCGCGCCATTAACCTGACGATTGACCACCAAACGTTTTAACGACGATATTCGTGACCGCCAAACGATTCCGCGTCGAATGAGCCCTATCAAAGTCAATTTGATTGATAAATATCATTTTTCCGGCTAATGGCGCGGAGTGATACTATAATTCCGACATTATGCGCATACAGTTTTTTCTATTTTCTGGGAAAACGGTTGACCACCAAACGTTCTCGTTTGGATATTCGTGACCACCAAACGATTCCGCGTTGAATGAGCTATAATAAAGTTAAATTGGTTAATAGATAAAAATTGTCCGGCTAACTTCACACCCAAAATTTTTTTTTTATTTTACAAAAAAACGACTAACCACCAAATGATCTGACTAGACTACCAAAGACCACCAAGCGACCACCAATCGATACCAATTAATGAAAGTTCGATACGTTGAAGTTGTCCGGCCAACTTCACAGAGGTCAACCAACCTTTCTTACAATTGCTTTTAAAAGGTTGGTTGCCTGAATTTATACCAACATGAACTTAGCAACTGTTACGGAAAAATAGGACGCGACGCATTTTTTCATCCGAGTTTTCTATCCGAGTTTTGCATCCAAGTTTGGTGTGTCCACGATCCGAGTTCTAGTAACTTTTTCTCGGAACTAGAACTCGGACCGAGTTCTCGTAAGGCTCTATAAAAGTGAGTATTCTTGTCCGCCATTTTGGATCCAATCATCTGTAAAAACATAACTTTTTCGTAAGCGTCAATACGCTTTTCGGTCTCGCGATTAATGTAAAAATGAAGCTGAAATATCGATTCTGTAAAACTGAAAATAAGTATTAATTGATTCTTAATTGATTAGACGTGTGTCTTAAACGCGCGACAGTATAATTTGTTTTATAAGTGTCGTATTTTTCGTAAATCGACACATCGTGACTCCGTTTCATTGTACGTATTCGGAGCAGTAATTTCAAGGACAGAAGGTATATTATTTAAATAATACTCATCGCGAAAAATTGTTTTCATGTTGCAGTTTTGTCATATTTTCACATATTTGTGTTTTTAGATTAAGTATTTGGCTGTTTGTAAAATGTCAACTGAGGACAATCAAAAAAATCCAAGTACGTCACATCTTGGGCCAAATGTTGAGGTAATTGCCGCATAAATTCCTAATTTTTTCTTTCGTTTACTAATGTAATGCTCCATTTATCATATTTAATATACTTCCACTCATTTCAGGACCCTAAGCTTCAAGAGTATTACGCAGATAAAAAAACTGAAAGCTTGTTGGTCGAAAATCTCTACCTGAAGAGTAAGCTGAAACGGTTACATCTTATTTTGAAAATGTTCTCTCATAATCCGAAAGTTGCTGAATATTTACAACAGCACAATGTCAAATAATTTATTTGCCTTTTTTGATTACTTTGTATCAAATAAAACTATTGTACAAATAAAAAATTATACTTTGTATCAAAGAAAATAATTTTGCACTGTATGAAATAAATTTCATTTTCCAAAAGATTGTTACTCCATAAGTAACACTGTAACTGCATAATAATAATAATAATAATAATAATAATGTACATTGACTAATAAAAACTCATGCTCACAATATCTCCAGAGGAATTAATTTTTAAAAACGATACTTTATTTCATAAAATACATATTTATAGACCATATATAATATTTATTACAAAGTAACAAGCAGTTTCAAAGGGTTTACTTATATGTTTAAGCACTTTTTGGTTAAGCTTTTTTCAAGCTTGCAGACCCAAAAACATTCTTCCGTTGTTTGCTGTTCTCAGAAAAATTTTACGATAAAATTCAGTAAAATAAATTAATTATGCAAAGTTTGCAGGAAATTTATTTACTTTGTATGGAGACTTCCTTGGAGGTGAATCAATCCTGCGAGATGGAACATGAAATAAAGTAGGAACCGCATTTGGCTTCAATTTCCTAACACCGTCAATACGTCTACTTTCGAACTGTGAATCCTCAAAGTAAACCTGTAATAACAAAAACAATTAATTTTCAATTTAATGAGGCACAAATAATGCTTTGCTTTTACAGCGTTGAACTTACTTCACAGACACGACCTGACTTGCTTGATATCCACTGTTCACGGCGAAGATTTAGATTCTAAAGCCACTTTTTTCGTCGCTCCACATTTATTGGAATTCGAAAAAGTTGAAACCCTTTTTTGCTTCTATTATTGCAATTAATTGCAACGCAGCCAGTCATTTTGGAAGCTCTGAGAATACGAGACCAAAAAGCGTATTGACATTTACGAAAAGGTTATGTTTTCACATATGATTGGATCCAAAATGGCGGACGAGAATACCTACTTTTTTAGAGCTCTAGTTCTCGGATCGTGGACACAAGACTTTAGCGACGCTGCAATCGAAACCGCTACCAAACGAGCGACTGCTTAGCTAGCGGAGGTTCGGCAAAACACAGCCATTGAACCGCTGTACGCTGTATGTACATCACGGTCTTCTACTCAGGTCTGGAAACTCCAGTGGTGGGGGTGTCCCGCTTAACGTTCACGTTTTCGGTAGTTCGCTCCGGTGTCGTGTCGATCGAAAAGTCGTCTAGAGACCCTGTAATAAGAGTCTGGCCATAAGCGATTTTGTCAAAATCCTGCGAGAGAAACGGATATACATTTTCTCTTTAACCTAGCACATATGTGCTAGGTTAAAGAGAAAATGTATATCCGTTTCTCTCGCAGGATTTTGACAAAATCGCTTATGGCCAGACTCTTATTACAGGGTCTCTAGACGACTTTTCGATCGACACGATTACTGCGGACACGGAGCGAACTACCGAAAACGTGAACGTTAAGCGGGACACCCCCACCACCATAAAATGGTGCGAGTTTCCAGACCTGAGTAGAAGACCGTGATGTACATACGTCCGCTACATGTGGCTACAACCGCCGTAGAGTTAGCAGACAAATTGAATATTTTTGAATTATTCTTTTTCATATAATTTGGGAATCATTTGGGGAAGTTTGGGAAAATTGTTTAAACATTTGGGAAAGAATAGATTTTTGTTATTAACAAAATTTATCGAGCGTCAAGTTAGCAGATAGCAACTATGTTTAATGTTTATTATAAATGGAATCGATTGGAAATCATTTGGGGATGACATCTTCATTGGAATTTTTATTTGGGAAAGCTTTGTATTCAAAATAAAAATAAAAATAAATTTAGGTCTCTGTTCTTTTTCGCTGCACTTCTGCACTAGTACAACAAATGAACTTATTGCACTAGTTCACACGTGTAGCGAAAAAGAACAGACCATTATCGGCAGTATTGTGAAAATTACATATTTTTCGGAGGAGCAGCGAGTTACGTCGAGACCGTCGACCTCGACATGACAACGTTCATTAACAGACAACATATGCACAGCATGTGAAAATAAAATGGTCAAATCAACGATCATCGACACAAAGTCCCATAGTAGCGATGGTGAGAAAGAAAATGCGTTTGCTCCTATGACATCAAGCTTGACGTCAATGCTAGGGGTTAAGTTAACAAACTCCGATATGCTATTGCTTGACACACTATTAAAACGTTTAGTTGTGAATAAAGAAAATGAGCAAGTACTTTTCTTCCGCTTGAAGCATCACTTTTATTTTGACCAATACAACCAATTTGAATTATGTTTACCTTATCATTTATCATCAATTATATTTATTTTTCAATAATATCTTTATTTGTATCTCTCTGTATGTTATTTATCAGGCTTGCTACAGAGCATCAAGGTCGGCAGCCAAACTTTGTAGGGTGAGGAGGCGTCGAACTTTTTTGGCAGTACCGTGCAATATTCGTATACTGATTTTAGCAGCGTAGATCATAGAATTAAACTGCACATTATTCTAAATGTATTCGAGCATGAGAACGAAGAACTCGTACTTCTTCTCAAGGTTAAGATCTTTCATAGGTACGTTGTGGACGTCTTCAGAAAGCACAAGCACTGGCTATGCACTAGCTGTGACCAACCTTGGAGAGCCGCATTTTATTAGGATTGATTTATAATCACAATCCAAATTACAGTAATTAATCCATCCATTGACAGACACTAAATTACCAATCGAAGGGAATCCTAACAGAAGTCTTTGGAAATTATGCGCTTTGGAACTATCTCAAACGCATAGGTAATCTGTTTAATAATATTGTAATCATGTAGAACACTTTGTTAGAATAATTTCTAAAGATTTTAAAATACTAAAATTTTTACTCATTTTTGCTTTCTTATAGAGGAAGCTTTGTTTTCGTAAAAAAATTTTTTTTTTAGTTGCCGCTGCCAATGTGTTTAGAATGTTCTAAAACGTCGAAAAATCGCTATTTTAAAAAATGTCGGTATGTGTGTATGTATGTCTGTCTGTCTGTCTGTCTGTCTGTCTGTATGTGCCAAATTTACCGAAATTTCTATAACTCCAGAACTGATCAACCAAATCTTAACCAATTATATATGAAATAGGGGTAGAAAAGACTGAAGAATATAATAGAATTAGAAAAATTGCGAATATTTTAAAATTTTAACCTTTAAGGGCTACATCTCAAGTCTCAATAATTGTGATTTTTCATAAATTGATGTTTTTTGACAATTTAGTATTAATTATTGGCAATTTTTCTAATTATATTATATTCTTCAGTCTTTTCTACTTCTCTTTCATATATAATTCTTTAAGATTTGGCTGATTAGACTCAGCTTCATAAAGCTTCTATGTATGTACAAATTCTCCGAAATTTGAAATATTAATCAAATTTTAAAGAAATTATATATGAAATAGAAGTAGAAAAGACTGAAAAATCTAATAAAATTAGAAATAGCCCGATATCTCAAAATTAATGGAAATTAGAGCAACATTTAAATCTTAACGAATTTTCTATCTATCTATATAAAATAGAATGTCTGTACATATGTCTGTTCTTTATACACTCTTAAACTATTCGACCGATCTGGACGAACTTTTGCACAGTTATTCTTTACATCCTTGCGCAAAACATAAGCTACTACGGAACCTCGATTATTCACTTACCGATCAGCAACTTTATTCCTTAATTTTCCCGGGCGTTTTTTTGGGAATTTTGCAATTGCCCGCTCGCGATGTACGCACAGAACTTCGATATTTCACTTACCGATTACCGATTTTATCCCTTTGTTTTCCCGGGCGTTTTTTAAGTCTGTCTGTTCTTTATACACTTTTAAACTATTCGACCGATCTGGACAAACTTTTGCACAGTTACTTTTTACATCCTTGCGCAAAACATAGGCTACTACGGAACCTCGATTATTCACTTATCGATCAGCTACTTTATTCTTTGGTTTTCCCGGGTGTTTTTTCAGGAATTTCAAGAATGCTCGCTTTGCGATGTACGCACAGAACTTCGATATTTCACTTACCGATTACCGATTTCATCCTTTGGTTTTCCCGGACATTTTTTAAGTGAAATATCGAAGTTCTGTGTACATCGCAAGCGAGCAATCTCGAAAGTCCTGAAAATACGCTCGGAAAAACCAAGGGATGATTACAGTATTTGTTGAATACTATTTCTTATTTAAATTTAATTTCAACCTCAAATTGAACTTCGCAATAGGTTTTACAAAAAATATTGTAAGTATGTGGTATTTGCGGAAGACAACAAATTATGTTACATGCGAGCAAACAATCTCGAAATTCCCGAAAAAACGCCTGGCAAAAACCAAGGGATGAAGTCGCTGATCGGTAAGTGAAATATCTGAAAAGCAGAAATGACTCAGTAGCGTAAAACTCGAGTAGAAAAAGACCGGTTACGACATGTTCAATTAAGGAAAACATTTATGCGGTTCGATTTGAAATTAGAGGCATTTAGTTATGATCCAAATTACGAATATCAATTTTTTCCGAGAGTAATAATTGGGAAAATGGATGCAACATGTGATCATTGTCAAGCAAAAAAGTTTTAAACTTAAGCACCTGGAATGTGTTGTTCAAACGGAAAAGTTAAACTACCGCCTTTAAATCAACCACCCGACACACTCCTTATGTTTGTCCACAATATGAATATTGAAACACAAATGAACCTCGACAGCACACGATATCCTATGGACGTCCATTGGAGTCCATTTGAAGTTCCTGGACTTCAAATGGACTCCGTCCAATGGATATCGTGTGCTGTCGGGAAAGTCGTTTGAAGAAAAACGACCCCCGGGCGAAGCCCGGGTAACCAGCTAGTTATTTAATTAATACTAAACATAAAATCTTTAGTCCATATTTATGTAAATAAAACTTATTAATGACAATAATTAAAAAGTAAAACAAATTCTATTATATTCTTCAGTCTTTTCTACCTCTATTTCATATAACTCTTTAAGATTTGGTTGATTAGACCCAGTTTTATAAAGCTTCTATGTATGTACAAATTCTCCGAAATTTGAAATGTGTGTAACACGAGAACTGATCAATCAAATTTTAAAAAATTATATATGAAATAGAGGTAGAAAAGACTGAAAAATATAATAAAATTAGAAATAGCACGATATCTCAAAATTAATGGAAATTAAAGCAACATTTAAATCTTAACGAATTATATATGAAATAGGGGTAGAAAAGACTGAAGAATATAACTAATCAACTAAATCTTAAAGAATTATATATGAAATAGGGGTAAAATGGACTGAAAAATATAAGAAAATTAAAAATAGCCCGATATCTCAAAATTTGTGGAAATTAGAGAATATTATAAAATTTCAATATTTAAGGGGTCATCTCACTTTGAACGCTCGAAAAATCCGCTATTTTTATGAATTTTTTTTTGGCAATACCAATGCAGATAATTGAATGAATGTTTTTAGTACTTATTAGGCATGCTTTAAACAACAAAACATATTTTTTGTAGAATTTTTAGTCAAGTTTATTTAATGGAAAATACAACAATGCAAACAAGTAAAAAAAAAAAGGTTGGTCCACGGCGGACATTGTAACTCCTTTTATAATCATCTGAAACAAAAAAACCAAAAAGATTCTTGATTAGTATGAGTGTCGCTATAGTATGAACCTCCAGAAATAATTTATGTTTGAAAATAAAAAAATGGTGGAGGTTTAAAGAAAAAACATGAATAATATTATTCAAGTTTTTTCTTTAAACCTCCACCATTTTTTTATTTTCAAACATAAATTATTTCTGGAGGTTCATACTATAGCGACACTCATACTAATCAAGAATCTTTTTGGTTTTTTTGTTTCAGATGATTATAAAAGGAGTTACAATGTCCGCCGTGGACCAACCTTTTTTTTTTACTTGTTTGCATTGTTGTATTTTCCATTAAATAAACTTGACTAAAAATTCTACAAAAAATATGTTTTGTTGTTTAAAGCATGCCTAATAAGTACTAAAAACATTCATTCAATTATCTGCATTGGTATTGCCAAAAAAAAATTCATAAAAATAGCGGATTTTTCGAGCGTTCAAAGTGAGATGACCCCTTAAGGGCTACATCTCAAGTCTCAATATCCATTAGAGCAACAAAATATTACCAGCGGTGCATTTGGTGTACTGAGTGCAGTCGCACTGCCGGCGCAAATTAATTTCATAAATTTATCTTAGGTTGGCAAAACAATCCTAACAACTTAGTGTTTACACGTTATTGTATATTCTTGTAGCCCTTGTTGAGACGTTTTCAAAACACTCTTTTGTTCAGTCGATTTAAATTATGATTTGAAAGTTTTAAAGAATTATGATTTTATTAAGAGTTTGAAGCAATCAAATTTTCAGAAAAGTACTGGTTTTTTATAAAACCATAATTAAAATTTACAAAAACCTTACTTAAAAGAAAACGGTTAAAATTGTCAATAACTTCTCATAGTTTTAAGTGTGCAAGTAGAAACTTGCACATTGCTTCCTCATAGTTTTGAAGTGTGCAAGTAGAAACTTGCACATTGCTTCCTCATAGTTCTAAAGTGTGCTAGTAGAAACTTGTATATTGCTTCCTTATAATTTTTAAGTGTGCAAGTAGAACTTGCACATTGCTTCCTCATAGTTCTAAAGTGTGCTAGTAGAAACTTGCACATTGCTTCCTCACGTTTTTAAGTGTGCAAGTAGAAACATGCACATTGCTTTGTCATAGTTTTTAAGTGAGCAAGTAGAAATTTGTACATTGTTTTGTCATAGTTTTTAAGTGAGCAAGTAGAAACTTGCACATTGCTTTCTCATAGTTTTTAAGTATACAAATTAGAAACTTGCACATTACATCCTTACAATTTTTTAAGTATGCAAATTATAAATTTGCATATTGCTTAATCAACATTTTATTTCGCTCATAAAGCTTCCTCTATGGAAGAAGCCAAATTGAAATATTCACTAATAATTATACATCAAAGAAAAAATTTGGTTTCCTCATTGTAGATATGAGTTAGTACATAGACAACAGAGGAAATGAACAATACGATGAAGAAATTTAAATCTGAAGCAATAGAATTGGAGCAAAAGTACGAACAAACACTAACATAATTTTAATTCATTTTTATTATGTCATGAGGATAATATTGTTCATTACAATCAAACGAAAGTTTATTGGAGTAAAAATCGATTTAAAATAATTAAATACCGTAACAAAGCACGGGTATTAGGCTAGTAACAAATACAAAAATAAACGTTTGATGATAATTTATTCAACACTATCATTAGGAATCTGAAGATTTCAGCCATTGCATCAAAGAATGCGGTAATCCGAATGTCAAAGTTATATTTGACCATGTATGAACGAAGAAAAGTTATTTAAAGCAGCGAATCGTTTGTATATATTGAACAGTCTTTTTATATGCAGAGATTGTGCTGTACAGATATTAAGCGTCAAAGTTAACGAAACAGAAATAACTTTGTTAAAGCAGAGAATAGTTGGTATATGAAAAGTACATATTTATATGTACGATGAGAAAATAGTTGTTATATAAATATGTACTTTTTATATACCAACTATTCTTTGCTTTAACAACTTATTTCTGCTTTGTTAACTTCGACGCTTAATATCTGTAGCAGAAATAATTTGTTAAAGAAGAGAATAGTTGGTATATGAAAAGTATGCTTTGTAAGTTAAAACGAGGTCCCACTCTGTACAGGGTTGGGAGGGAGGATGCGGAGGGGGCCTTCGGTATTTAAAAAAAATAAAAAAATTTATAAAACGAAAAATACTATATACAAAGAAGTATTATAATTTCATTGGTTCTAAGTAACAAACCTCTATAAATTTCAAATTCTATGCACAAATGTCTACAAAGGGGCGAGAAGTCCTCCGGGGCGAAGCCAGGGTAACCAGTTAGTATATATATATAAGGGTCGGACTCAAATAGCTTCGGAGATACAGGCTGAAAAAGGATAAAAATAATAAATACAAAAATAAACGTTTGATGATAATTTATTCAACACTATATCATTAGGAATCTGAAAGATTTCAGGCGTTGCATCAAAGAATGCGGTAATCCGAGTGTCAAAGTTATATTTGACGATGTATGAACGAAGGAAAGCCAAGACACCGATACACTTTTCCCGCGTCGTCGATCCGCTCTCTTTCACCGCGGCCACAAGCACATATTTCTGCGAACTACTTGCGTCTTTGTCTTTGTCACTACCACTTTGTTTCTTTAGCGGACATTGACTCGCGAAGTGTCCTTTTTCGTGACACTTGAAACACTTAATGTTTTTAGGGTCCTTTTTTCACTTTTTCTTTCGAATTCGCCGGCTTTTTCTTCACGCCACTGTTTTTGACAACAGCTAACATTTCGACCGTATCACCGTTCGATCCGTGTCTCATTTCCTCGCGCACAAGTCGTTCCGTCAAATTGTCGATCGTCTGTTTCTCTTCGTCGACATTATTCCACGCCGTTTGGAAACTACTATAACTCGGTGGCAACCCGGAAAGAATTTTCGCCATCACGGTAGCGTCAGACATTTTTTCACCGACATTCTTTAACTGCAGCGACATATTTTTAACTTTCGACACATGTTGCACCACCGTATTACCCGATTCCATTCGATACGCGTAAAATTTATTTAACAACGACAACTTGCTCGAGGCCGACTTTTGTTCGTATTGGCTGCACAACGAGTCCCACATTGCTTTCGCGGTTTCACAGGTGATCAAGGATATTAATTGCGATCTCTCGATTGTCGTCGAAATCAGCACTCTTGCCTTCACATCTTTTTCTTCCCACGCGTTCTTTACCGCTGCCGTAGCATCTGCCGTCAGCACATCCGTGCCATCCACAATCTTGTGCACACTCGCTGCCCTGAACAAAGCCACTATTTCGAATTTCCACGTCAGGAAATTTGTTCCGTCCAGTTTCTCGATATGTCTCACCGAAATATTGTCCGACATTTTTAACTGTCTCGACCGCGCACGCTATTTCCGATAAACCGTACGACCCAGCTCTTGCCCACGGAAAAACACAGAATGGCTGCCGCGTGCCACGCGGTACGACCGACCCGTTGCTGAACAACTCGACGAATTAATCACTCAGATTTCCTTCCCTCGCACTACTGGGCCCATAACCTGTTGAGTTTTTTCAGGGAATATGGGAGAATATACCAATGAATAACTCGTAACTCGGATGTATATCGATGAAAAACAGAAATAATACTTTTATTATTTAAGAACAAAAATACGTGTATCTCGCATGGAACTCTTTGCGGAAGTAGAGAGTTTTATTCGATATCCGCTTAGTATCGCGCTCCTCTCGTCACTCAGTCATACTAATGCTTCTCCGTTACTATTGGCGCTCGCAGGCGCGGGAGATTTGAGTGTGAAAAACTCTCATTCCAACATAAATTACAATTATTATTGTAACATAAAACGTTAAAACGAGTTCGCACAATAATAAAACAAATTCAAAGAAGGGCTCGCGAACAAAGCAAGTTCTTAGTGCTTAAAACATACAAAGAATTATAAATATACAGACGTTTCGACCTCAAATATGGTCATCATCAGTGCCTGATAACAAAGTTTAAATTATCATCGTTGAATTACAAATTATGTCATCGTTGTCTTACAATCGACATCGCTGAACTTACATATCGAGTCTCGCATAAAATCACCTATGAGTTCGAGATTTAGACGCCTCGCAAATTGGTCGCAACCATGTACATCTTCGTCATTATTAGAATCTCCAAAGGTCGAAAGAAGTAGGATATACCCATGACAGCTAGCTCGGAAAGCCCATAAGTCAACTCTTTGTTAAATATCAGGTAATATTTTAACAAATAGACCATTTTCATGATTTGTTTCTTAATTTTAATTTTGAAAGCATGTTTCTTGTTTGAATTCAATTATAGAATTTTAAACACTTGACTTATGGGCTTTCGAGCTAGCTGTTATGGGTATATCCTATTTCCTTCGACCTTTGGAGACTCTAATAATGACGAAGATGTACATGGTTGCGACTAATTTGCGAGGCGTCTAAATCTCGAACTCATAGGTGATTTTATGCGAGACTCGATATGTAAGTTCAGCGATGTCGATTGTAAGACAACGATGACATAATTTGTAATTCAACGATGGTAATTTAAACTTTGTTATCAGGCACTGATGATGACCATATTTAAGGTCAAAACGTCTGTATATTATTATAATTCTTTGTATGTTTTAAGCACTAAGAACTTGCTTTGTTCGCGAGCCCTTCTTTGAATTCGTTTAATTATTATTGTATTTATATTGGTTTGCTTAAATCCAATGCTACAAAACTAAACTCATTATTTGTAACGCCAATACTATTACAACTTAAGGAGGTTGGCGCGTTTGACGAAATATAAGACAAGTCAATAATACAAACATAATACGAAAGTTAATTATATCAACTATATATAGAAAAGATTTTATTGACTTCTACCGTTCCGTTTTGAAGATATTCGTTTTAAAAGTTACAGAAATGTATATACAATAGATATACCCTTTATGTAAAATCATATTATGTATCTCTGCTCCTGTACGGTAAAAATAAATGAAATTTTTATGTTACACTTCTGTGACATCGAGAATTGCAATCACGGTTTTTTAATTCTTTAAGTTTGAATTTTTTTTCAATTTTTAAATTATTTATTTAAATAATATCAAGTATAAAAATGAGACAAAATTGCGATTTTACGCTTTCTCTAGTCGCAATGATAACATGTTATTTATGAATAATTTCTGAGACTAGCTTTACACTGTTTAATCATGAAAACAAAATTCTATGTATATATATATATATATATATATACATATATATATATTACATATATATATATTCTGTGTATATATGTATATATATATAGTATTCTATGTATATATATATATATATATATATATATATATATATATTCTATGTATATATATATTTATATATATATCTAATAAAATATGTTACGACTACAAATGTATACATTACCTGACTATATATGCATAAGCAAAGTAAACAATGTTACATGTATTCAAAAATAAAAAAAGATATACTGAAATGTTTGTGTAACCATTTATTTTATATATAAAATATTGAGAACGTTTTTTGTTATTGTGATTAATTTGTACAACACAAAAAACAATGCAAACAACAAAATAAACATAAATATGTTGCAGTAATAAACAAAATAAAAGAACGTAATACAAAGAAATTTAAAAATTATAATTTCAATATAAGCTAAATAATAACTCTTTTTTACACACGTTTATAACAAGAGTTTTCTTTTTAAGATTGACACCAGCTTATATGATGGTGTTAGGAATAGCGCAATCAAGCTCGGCTTGGTTCGATAAGACATCGCAATTTTACATGTCCAAAAGGTCGCACGAAACTTGTGCAAAATACTGTTGGAGAAATCTTCTATACATAAATAATCTCTTTAATTTGGATGCAATGGCACGAACACGTTTGATTACGATCTATTTAAAATTATACTTGGAGATGCATAAAACTTTTCTGAAATTTTTATTGCATTACAGTGCATGACTTGGAGCTGGTATCTAGCTAATGATATGCAATTCTATGTAATTGCTATGGTACTGTTGATTTTGTCGACTATGTATGTTAACAAGCTATTATAGTTCATGTATTCTTTAAGGTAGTCCTTTCATGAGAATAAGTATTAGATAGGTACCTAAATTTGATATATGTTAAATATACAGTAATAAGGGGCATGTGTACGAAAAATCAGGTGAGGTTATCGACACTTTACAAGAAATACGTCACTCTAAATGTGCGTTTGCGGAGCGTGCTATTGTCATTCCATCCTTGTTTACATCTAATGAACGAGAAAGATAGAATGATGCAAATCGCCACGGCCGCGCTTTCAACGAATAATACATGTACTTAGCGATTAGATGAATACATTATTAATGTCTTAAAATATTCCCTGAAGTTTTCGGATATCGTACGTACCTTGAAAATAAGGGCTTGTCGAATGTTTTGCTGTGATATATGAGGTTAAACGGAGACGGGGACACGGAGACGGAGACGTGATAACAAATTTGTAGGTTACTCAAGTCCAAATCGAGTCCAACCGCACTACTATTGTGATATTTTTTTAATTAGTAAATAATTAAATACGATTAAATCATACGTGTAAAATCATATTTTATATTATTATAATTATTGAGATGTTGCAATATGTTTGTTTTCAATTACCTCATGACGGACTGTTACTTGACTATAGGTGCTGCGAAAGGACTACCTTAAGCATACATACCTACTTGAATAAATATATTTTAAATTTCAGATATTTCTATTCTGCTGTTACAATATTGAGTGCACTTCTAATAGGCTCAATTGTTCTCAACGGTTATATTTCATATATTTACGAATATGTCCCGACGTAAGTTACTAAAGTATTTTGCTTATTGAGAAATATTATGTTAAGAGAATGCTCTTCTTATTGTTGTAGATTTGATGAACAAAAAAGACTTGCAGATGTCTTCTATATCCCACCCTGGATGAGAATAAGTCCATATTATTGGAATAATTGCAGGTTACATTTTGGCAAAATTAAAAAATAATTTGGTCTTAAAAAATGTAAAGTGTAATTTTTTTTTTATGTAACATATAAAGAACAAATATAGAGATTGAAAAATTTATAGAATATATCAACTTATTGTATATAAACTAACTAGTTTCATATAAATTAATCACATAGTACCGTATAAGTAAACAAGTAGCAACTTGCACATTGCTTTCTCATAGTTTTTAAGTGCGCAAGTAAACTTGCACATTGCTTTTTCATAGTTTTTAAGTGTGCAAGTAGAAACTTGCACATTGCTCATAGTTTTTAGTCCATATAAATTAATCACATAGTACCGTATAAATAAAAATGTATAATTAATATCTATTAATTTGACATACATTTCAGAAAATTATAATTTTGTGTTGGTGCCTTGCTATTATTTGCAACATATTCGTATTATTTGTACTTTACAATTGATACACATCCGTTCTAGCTGCTTCTATTTATGTAACACTTCACAGAATACTTTAGGCCATATGTATCGCATTTGTTGTAATAGCGTGTTCCACTAAACACGGAGGTTTATTTACTTATTAATACATAAATACCCCCCCGACGGGTTCCCACTTTGTCGTAGCCTCGGGGCGGGCGCACGCGGTCCGCGGGGCGCTGGGGACGACGGGACCGCTCGGCGGACCCGGCGCGTACGGGGGCTGCGGGCGGCCCGCGCTGAGGCGGGTGGAGGGGGGAAAGAAAGAAAGTATAATGACATTTATATTTACGTTTAGGGTGGATACACCGCCAAGGTTAGAGTTGACAAGTCGTGAAAACATCAGCTTTATACACAAATTTGGTAGCTTTCATGCACAATGCAAACAACACGCCACGTCCGTTGGAGTGTCTACTTTAATTCTGCAAAAGGAATTATAATTCTATGCAGGCAATAAAAATCTGGAGCTTTGCGAAAATTTTCGGTCTGTATACGCCCGAGATTTCCATGATTTCGCAGAGCTCCAACTTTTTATTGGCTGTATAGAATTATAATTCCTTTTGCAGAATTAAAGTAGACACTCCAACGGATGCGACTCTGTTGTTGCATTGTGCATGAAAGCTACCAAATTTGTGTATAAAGCTGATGTTTTCACGACTTGTCAACTCTAACCTTGGCGGTGTATCCACCCTAAACGTAAATATAAATGTCATTATACTTTCTTTCTTCCTCTGCGTAAAATCGATCACAGCCGTATCCGTTAAGGTCGCGCGCGGGGTTTACCCGCTCAGGGGTGTAGCCGGGCGCAACCGACTAAGAGGAACCTCCAAAGTCAAGATGTGTGCAACCGTGCTGAAGGCTGCGTGGCGCAAGGGGTGCTGCGTCGCAAACGGTGCCTCCCGGATACCGGGCGCCCTCCGGGAGTATCTAGCCAAGCCCCGGGCAATCGCGGTTCTGCTTGGGTGAAATCGCGCGACCGCGGTACTCGTGAGAATAAAATGGGTGATAAAAACATTAAAAATGATTTTACAGAGGTCCTCCAGGGCGTGGCCACCTTAGGTAACGAACGACCGGAGGAACTTAGACCGGGCGGCTTGGGGGAGGAGCCGGATAAGGCCCAGCCACAAGCCGGTAAAAACCTAGTTGAAAAGTTTAGTGGAGCGGCGCGTCGCCGCTATAAAAAGCAGCAGATGGAGGAGAAGGGTGTGGCTGAAAAGCCTATCCCAGAACCAAACTCTGCTCCTGTGGCAATGCTGGAGACGGGGGAGCGCGTGTCCGCTGGGTCGTGCAAACGACTCAGGTCGGAACAGAGCACACCCAGTCCTTCCGGTACTGCACAGACGGGCAAAAGGCCTAAGATCGCCGTCGATCAAAGAACTTTTGCCCAGACAACATCCGGCCTGGTTAAGGTGGCCATGGTTCCCATGGACTATCCTGAACGCAGGTTGGACGACAACGAGGTGGTCCTCTTGAGGGAAAAGGTGAGGAACCGTATCCTTGGCATTGCGAAGGGTACCAAAGCTCCCACCTTCAAGGGCACCGTGGATAGGGACGGGGCGGTCATTTTCAACTGCACCGATAAAGAGACTGAAGGGTGGCTTCGAAGCCTAACTTCAGAAATAAATCTAAATGGGGTCCGGCTGCGTGCGCTGCCGCTCGATAAGCTGCCTAAGCGACATCGAGTCGTAGTGCGTGTAGAGGACCCTAAAATGCCTGTTAAGGAAGCGATAGAGCTACTTGACAGGCAAAATCAGGGACTCCAGGCCGCGGATTGGGTGGTCGCGAGGTGTAGCAAAAGTAGGGATGCCACGAGCACCCACTTCGCTGTTCTTATCGGGGAGGGAGCGTTAAGGGCTCTTAAAGCACTCAATTTTAAACCCTTCTGCGGACTTGGCCAGGCGACGGTTAAGTTGCCGGGAAGTGACTGCGGAAGGGCAACGAGTAAGAAGGTGGATAAAGCGGGTATTGCTTAGAAATGGCGGACTCGGGTATCCCCTTCATACAAATTAACTTGCATCACAGCAAAAGCGCCTAGGCTTTATTGGCCATGTGCGCAGCTGAGATGCACACAAAGCACTTATTTCTCATCCAGGAACCGTGGCTTATCAAAGGCCGCATTATGGGCCTGGGTGGTTGTGGTAAATTGTTTAAAGCCAACAATGCAGACAGACCTAGGGCATGCATTGTGGTAAAAGGATTAAACGCTTGCTTACTACCACAATTCAGTGACGGCGACTTAATCGCTGCAAAACTGAAACTGAAGATGGCCGATGGGGGGGCCAGGGATCTGATAGTGGGGTCTGTTTACATGTCCTACGATTCGGAAGAACTGCCCCCCCCCCCCCCCAGAGGAACATGATAGAATTAGTGGCTTATGCGAGAGAGAGAGGGCTAGACCTACTCTAGACTGTGCAGAATCCTTTGCAAAGAGAGCGACCCACAGTGGAGCTGTCTCAAGCTGCCTAGTGGGGAGTTCACTGAATCAACCGGAGAGACTCTGAATTATCTCATGGAGGTCCACTTCCCAGGATTTCAGAAAATCTCTTTGGAAAAAGGAAGCCAAGGACAGCCTAGGGCTACATACAAGCCCAGGGCATGGGACTTGGCGGCAAAGATGGTTTTCCCACAGGCAGTGGAGTGGGCTGTCGGTTCCTATGAGCCGTATAAGGCTCCGGGACCGGACGGTATACACCCCATACTTCTTCAAGAGGGACTAGGAAGAATGATAGGCCCATTGACTAAAATCTTTAGGGCTAGCATTGCTCTAAGACATGTCCCCCAGAAATGGAAAACCACCAAGGTGGTTTTTATACCCAAGCCCGGTAGGAATGGACATATCAGGGCTAAGGACTACAGACCTATCAGCCTAACATCCTTTCTTCTGAAGACCCTAGAAAGACTGGTTGATAGGTTTCTTAAAGATGGACCTTTAAGGGACCGTCCCCTAGCTAGTGCTCAGTATGCCTACAGGGAGGGCAGGTCTACTGAGACCGCTCTACACCACCTGACGGGCAAAATAGAGACACAGCTAGAGGCTAAAGGATACGCTATTGGGACCTTTTTGGATATTAAAGGGGCTTTTGATAGCACCTCGACCATAGCTATTAAAGAAGCATTGACCAGACATGGGGTCCCGGAACCGCTGGTGGACTAGATAGAGGACATGTTGGCGGGGAGGAACCTGATGGTCATGCACGACGACACTGTTATAAGTGGCAAACCAGGCAAAGGATGCCCACAGGGAGGGGTCTTATCCCTCCTACTTTGGTGCCTTGTCGTTAACGATCTCCTAATGGAGCTGCAAGAGAAGGGTTTCCTGACCTGTGGCTATGCGGATGACATAGCTATAGTGATTATGGGATCCTTTCTAAACATACTAAGGGATCGAATAAACGATGCCCTGAAAATCGTCCAAAAGTGGTGTAAGGCCAAAGGTCTGACGGTGAATCCGTCAAAGACCAATATAATAATCTTCACCAGAAAATACAAACCGGAACCTATCGAGCCTTTTAAGCTCTGGGGAAAGGTAATTCCTTTCACGGATTTAGTTAAGTACTTGGGCCTGTTTCTAGACCCTAAACTTAGCTGGAAATTGCACCTTGCAGAAAGCAGAAAAAAATTCTACACGTGCATGTGGATGTGTAGAAGAGCCATGGGCAAGTCTTGGGGCATCAGCGCTGGGGTAGCCTTATGGCTATACAGGGCGGTGCTATTACCGAGACTGCTTTATGCGACAGTGATCTGGTGGCCCAGGACGAGGAAAGTGGAAGCAAAGAACCTCCTGCAAAACCTACAGGGTAGTTACCTAAAGGCAGTAGGGGCTATGAAAACCACACCTACAGAGGCGCTGGAAGTAGCACTCTGTGTACCTCCCCTGGACCTTGCAGTAGTTAATGCAGCCATATAGACTAAAGTGTCAGAGAGAATGAAGGAATACAGGACTAGGGCACACGAAGCTCAGCCTCCTCTAGAAACAACCTTTCACTTTAAAACAAGACAGGACTCTAAGGAGATACCAGTTGGTAAAACATTTTAAAAAATGGATACCAACCAGAAAAGAATGGCTGGACCCGAAGAGAGCCAAGGACCCCAATGTGGACCTGTGGTTCACTGACGAATCAGGCATTGACAACCGCTTTGGAGCGGGAATTTATGGACCGAAGAATGACCATAGGGAGAGTATTCCTATGGGAAGCCATTTTACAGTCTTCACGGCTAAAATACTGGCTATCCTGAGGTGCACAGAACACCTTCTGGAAAACAACACAAAAAAAAGGAGAATAAACATCTGCTCGGACAGCAGAGCAGCTATACTAGCGTTAGCAAAGACAACTACCGAATCATTATTGGTTTGGGATTGCATGCTGGCGCTAGAGAAATTGAGTGGACCTAATAAGATCACTTTGGTATGGGTGCCTGGGCATGAAGGGATACCCGGCAACGAAATCGCAGACACACTGGCCAAGAAGGGAGCTAATGAGGCACCATCTGGCCAAGTGGTAGGAGTTCCTTTTGTAGTAGGCAAAAAGAATATCAGGTGCTGTCTGGATAGAGAGCACTTGGTCAGGTGGGAGGCAACTAAGACCTGCCGCCAAGCCAAGATCCTGATGAGTAACATCAGGCCAAGTAGGGCTAAAGAACTACTGGCGCTGAATAAACAAAGACTAAGAGCGGCAGTAGGACTACTTACAGGCCACTCCACGCTACTCAGAGCACACCTATTCAATCTCGGACTCGAGGAACGGAAGGAGTGTCGTTTATGTGGGGACGAGAAAGAAAACAGCGTGCATATATTGTGTCATTGTCCGGCACTTATATGCAAAAGATACAAAACCTGGAGACGAATGTACCTAAGTCCCCAGGATTTAGAAAGAGCAAGGGTGACAGATCTAGTAAATCTGGTACTAGGTTCTAGACTGGCTCCAAGCACCTAGCTAACAAAAGAGTGGGGAGATACAATGGATCATAACGATCTAGGTGTCGTCAGGGATTCTAATAGGACCACCCACTATTTTATTACTACTACTACTAATACATAAATATATCTTACAAGAAATACGCATATTCTTAATATATTAGTGTGATATATCATATTTAAAATATTGTTATTTAAAAACATCATTTTTGTCATTGTATGCTTGCTTTGTTATAGGTATCGTTAATCAGTTACACTCATTTAAGGGAGGACACCACGATAAAATTTTGAAGAAATCGATTGCTTGGAAACACTTTTAAAAAATTGTTTGAACCTTCAAAAACACGATTGCATATTCGTTTATAGCTGGAAAAAGAATTTTATATACAATTTATTGGTACCAAAAACTTTAAACGCGTTTTTTTCAAAAAAATGTTTTTCAAATCGGCACGCTGCAGAACTCAAACAATTTTCATCCGATCGACTTGAAATTTTAACTGTAGCTTCTCAGATGAATTTAACAGTCAAGTACGAGCGCTTTTTTCGATTAATTGAAATTTGTAAAAAATATATCACTTTTTACCACGAAAATTATGGTCGAAAATTCTAACTTTCTATTCAAACTCGCCTCTATTTTTTTGTTTTATATATTTTTTAATTTCCCGCCGTATTTGACTGCTAAAACTAATATAATTAACGAAAATATTTCACTTTTTGTCCCAGGATCAAATTTACGACACTTATACCGCGTGCCGCGGAGAGGGTTTGCTGAAAACCACTAGTGCTATAGCGACTCATGCACCGCCATTTTGTATTTTTCTTAGAAATAAAAATTTTTTTTACATACTTTAATATATGTGTGATAAAGCTCATAACTTCTTTTGACCATATATTTTATTCTTTCAAAAAAAAAAAATACCAAAGAAGGCAGTCGAAAATGGGCAGTTACCGTGGTGTCCTCCCTTAAATGCTGGATTTGTATTAATAGAGGAATACAACAAAAAATATATTAATTTTTGTAACTTTTGTTTCCAGGTTGTTATAAATGTGGAATACATTATGATCAGTTACCTTTGCTCTTATGCATTATCTTTGATGGTGGAGATACCCTGTATTTTATTAATGAAAATGTTTATCGAGTACCGCAATAAGATGCATAGAAAAGAATTGTAATTTTGCATACAAATATATAATACCACATACATGTGATGTCATACAATACGTGCATATTGTATGATATGCATTTTGTATGATATGCACGTATTTTATGACATTACATGTATGTAATGTTATATGTCTGTATACGAAATTAATAAATTATATTTCCTTTCTAATTTCTATATACGTGCGTATAAACGCCAATAGTTCAGGAACGGTTGAATAATATACCTACCCGTTTAGAAAATCCGAGATAAAATAAAATTAATAGATTACAGATTGAACCAAATCAGGACCGAAACGTTTGACTTCATGTATTAATGTATTTTTAAATTGTCAAGAATAGACTTTTTTGCACTCTAAATCTTGCGCTGGCCCTATATCTGTAATCTATTGTTTATTGTCAGAGCCTTTCCAAAATAAAATCGATTGTTAAATCGCGGTTTGTATCGCATTGATAGATATTTATGAAAATTTATATTTAATTTTGATGAAGCTTTTGAACAAAATAATTGACATAAACTGTGTTGAAGAAACAATGGTACAACGGAGATGGATCAATTTAAGAATGCAAAAAGTTGAATCGAATTTGTCAAATATATATTTAATTATGTTATATTTATTTATATTAAAACACTAAAAAGCGCGCGTTACAAGCGCATTTGTTCTTTACCACTTGGTTAAGTGGTCTTGTTTAATTAAGTGGTTAGGCCACCTTGACCCCCCTAAATTTCAGGCTTTTTCGCTAATTTTTTTCAAAGAAACAACTTTTTATGAAAATCTAAAAACGCCACTTTAGTGTACTGTAAGCAGAAAGTGATTTTTTATTTTTTCAAAAAATTAAAAAATAGCGGCTTGACAGCTGATGAACGGCCTCGCGTCGAAAATTGGTCGTCTTGCGGTGGGAAAAATAACTCGGCCTAGATGTGACTTGGAACAATGACCACAAAATGTCAATTTCATTAGTCCAAAAGCTAGCAAAATACGTAGCCGTTTTAAAAAAATATGCATTTTTAGCGAAATGGCATCGATTCTAAGTAAACCATACGTTTTTTGGCCACAATTTTCGTTACTTAAAGTTGCATATAAATCGAGATATTAATATTTTCAAAAAATCCTACGTATTTCGCCAGAAATATATGTTATAAAGAAGTTGTCAAAATTTCAAGTCAATCGGTTAAAAATTGACAGAGCTAAACTGCCCACCGACTTTAAAAAACGTGGTTTCGAGAAAAACGCGTTTAAAAGTTTTGTTACGCGTTTTAAGTTTTTCTTTTTCTTTTTGTTTTTGTTAAAGTTTTTGTTTAGTTTTTGTTAGTTTTTGATTTTTTAAGTTTTTTTTTTTTTAGCACTCTGCTTTAACGGCTCGAAAATAGCCTTTTCACTTTCGATATGGCTTCTTTTCCTATGGGATATCATTTTCGTATGTATAAAGAATACTTTAAGCCAAAAAAAAAAATTCGATTTTTTGAACCGGTCAAGGTGGCCTAACCCCTTAAGTGGTCTTGTTTAACATTCGATGAAGAACAAGGATTAAATGATGCATTATGCATTATGCGTGTCATGCGTGAAATAGAATGCACCCTGTGTATGTGTACATATGTACATATATTATGTGTTAAAACTTTTGCGAGTACTTAATCAATAGCTTAATTTACATATAAAAGAATATCTTTACTTTTCCTCTATAGTATATCCTAAGAGCAAAGATATTATGATACAAACTTTCAATGTAGCAATTTAAGAAACGTACGTTATCGTCATATCTCTTTCTGTCCTTTTCTATTATATAGATACTATTACATACGTTTGTTTTTTTTTTTTTTTTGAAAATTCTCAATACCTAGTTACAATTTTTAACACGTGCGACGCTCGCAGTAGCAATCATGATGTAAGAATACAACATCATGGTAGCGCTAACAGCGTTCTATTGAAGCCTTTTGACAGAATTTTGAGAGATGGTTTTTGAACACTAAAGTTAATATTGATCAAAGAAACGTTATATATAAGTATCATTACATAATAGGGGAGACCGGGGCTAGTAGGCAATAGGGGCAGGTAGACTAATTGTTAATAACTTTGTATGGATGCGCGCCAGATCACGCTAAAAATCACTATAGAAACAAGCATTCCTTCTTCTTCAACTACACTAGACGCGGCGCCACAGTTGCATGTTATTATAAAGTTATACAAGTTTATCAAAAAATTGTCTACGTAAGTAATATTTTTTCTCTGAGATTTTTTGTTTTTACGCTTTATGTAGCTACAAAGAATAAGTGTCATAACACTATTTTCGAGTCTGTTTATTAGACAAGAAATTGAGACCAGTTTTGTTTAGATCCATAAATATTTAAAGAACTAGATGAAGGATTGAAATAAAAATAGTCGTTCGGGACTTGTTGGCTAAGTACTGTTTCTTTAGCTGCACTGGCTAAACTGTTTAGCCAGTTAAAAGAAACAGACCCATTATTTTATACTTTAACGATCTCTTTCTATGCGATGTTTTTGTTTCTAATGTAGACATCAGAATTTTAATTTTGTTTTTAGAGTGATGATTTTATGTTTTGTTTAAAGATAACTTATTTTAGATCAATAATATATTAAAAATTATTGTTGTTTTAAATTTAATTTTAAAAATCTTAAGTTTTTTGTAATAATTTGAATTTTTAATTTTTTTAAATTTTCTATTACATAATTTTCTGTTATTTGACCAAAGCTACTAGTTTTACCACAGAGATACCTACTAGTCAATGCGGTATTAATATAATAATTGTTCTGTCTTATTACCGCTGGATTAAGTTGCCAATAACATTTGCCCAACTGATCACATCTATCCGTCAACTTGCCTCATACTGTTAGTCAACTAACCCCGACCATGGAGTTAATTGGCCAACGTAACAGGTATATGGAAAATATTTAAATGTACTAATTGTCATCAATTTAAGCTAACTTTAAAAATATATTCTGATAGCCAAATGTACGTCTTATCGTAGACAGTAAATGTTATAATGATATATCATAATGATATATCATATGTTATAATTTTTCGATAAACTTGTATAACTTTATAATAACATGCAACTGTGGCGCCGCGTCTAGTGTAGTTGAAGAAGAAGGAATGCTTGTTTCTATAGTGATTTTTAGCGTGATCTGGCGCGCATCCATACAAAGTTATTAACAATTAGTCTACCTGCCCCTATTGCCTACTAGCCCCGGTCTCCCCTATTATGTAATGATACTTATATATAACGTTTCTTTGATCAATATTAACTTTAGTATTCAAAAACCATCTGTCAAAATCCTGTCAAAAGGCTTCAATAGAACGCTGTTAGCGCTACCATGATGTTGTAATCTTACATCATGATTGTTACTGCGAGCGTCGCACGTGTTAAAAATTGTAACTAGGTATTGAGAATTTTCAAAAAAAAAAAACAAACGTATGTAATAGTATCTATATAATAGAAAAAGACAGAAAAAGATATGGCAATGACGTACGTTTCTTAAATTGCTACATTGAAAGTTTGTATCATAATATCTTTGCTCTTAGGATATAGAGATAGAGGAAAAGTAAAGATACTCTTTTACATGTAAATTAAGCTATTGATTAAGTACTTGCAAAAGTTTTAACACATATTATATTCTGTATGTGCTGTGACGTGGCAGCTCCGCTGCGCGTTGCAGCGTCCCCGCCGCCGTCACGGGGCGCGGAATTGCATTCGGGGGCGAGCCGGAAGAGCAGCGCGAAATCTCCAGGGGGCCTCATAGTCCGTTAATTGCGTATTAATTTTCTTTTTGTTTATTCTTTTTATTATATTCTGTAATCGCGGCACCTCGCCGGAGACCACCGGCGAAAACATCATCGGCAGCGACCTTGCGGGCATCGGGGAAGAGGAGCAGTGCGAGGGACGAAGAACGCTCCGGAATTCGGCCGTGCGGAGATGAAGAGTCGTCGCGGGCCACGCACGAGGGGAGCGCGGGGGAAGACTCGACCGCGTGATTCCGGCGTGAAGACGGGAGCAGTCCCGGCGCTCTGGATGCGGGAGGGCGGAACGACCCCGCCGCGACAGCGTTACGCCGGACGCGGCGTAATCGCTAAGACGGTCACGACTCCGACCGGGAAGTCGCGGGGAAGGACGCCCCCGCGGCGGAGATGCCGTGAGACGAACCGGGGCACCCGACCCGTTTTCACCGATCACCCCATCGATCGATTATCGCGGAGTCGCGAGGCACCCCGCGACGGATCACGCGAGACCACGTTACGCGAATTGTCGCGGCGTACTTGCGGGATCGATCCCGATTGGCCCGCACTATCGCGCCACAGACGTACGCACCCCCGGGGTGGGGCGCGTCGTCGATCCGCAATCGAGCGACCGAAGGGACGATCTCTTTCGGTTCGCCCCCTCGTTGAGTTCGGACGTGTCTCGGCCGAAAAAGATTCGCGTTTGTAAGAGTGTGTGAGGCGAGGAAGCTAACCCGGACCAGCGCCCTGAGGAGGCGGTAACGCCGAGGAGGCCGAGTCAGGCGACGGTGAGGTTGCCCGATTAACTATTTGTGTCCAGCCACGGGAAAGCCGTCGGGTCGCGTTCGCGTTTCGTGCCGATTCGCGTTAGTGCCGCTCTCGTGAATTTTGGTGTCCGCTCGCCGTGCACGGCGTAGGAAATAATTTACGCGGTAGCGATCGGCATCGAGCGCGGAGGGCCCCCCTGGCGATCGCGCGAGCTTGTGTGTGCGGGATTAGGGCATCGCGGATTCGCGTCGCGTAACGACCCCCCTGGAGATCGTGATCGCGGGCGTGTGCGGCAACCTTCGGCGGGGTCGAAGGTCGAGGCCTCGCGTTCGCGCGGACGGCGTGCGGGAGTGGCCGCGTATTAGATTCGTGTTTGGTGTACGTCCTCGGGTTCGCGTTGAGTGTGGCGTAACTTCGTATCTGCTCGCGTACCGTGTGGAGTCCGGCGTTCTTACGACCGACTTCGAGTGCGCGTTGAGTGTGACGTGGACTCGTATCTGCTCGCGTTCCGTTGTGAGTTCGACCCTTTTTGGCGTTTTCGATTGCGTAGTGCCGTCCCGAGTCGTACCCGCGTTCGCGCTCGCGCCTCCGCCGCCGCGCCCCAGCGTGCGAGTCACGTCGCGCCCGCATACCGCGTGTTTTTGCCTGTTGTTCGCTGCGTATTATTTCCGGGCCGCGTTCTGAAGATATTATTCGCGACGCTGCCACATCGTATTACTGGCGATATCGTCTTGCGATATTATATTGCGTTATTTGTCGGGATATTATCTCGCGTTATTATTTGTGATTATTTGGCGTTATTAGTCGCGGTAGTATTTCGCGTTATTGTTTGTGTTATTATTTTGCATTACTTATTTGTGTTATTATTATGCGTTAGTAGTCGCGATATTATTTCGCGTTATTGTGTGTGAGATTCTTTTACGTTATTAGTCGCTGTTGTTCAGCGTTATTAATCATGAGACTATTTTGCGTAACCGTTAGAGACCTTAGTTTGCGTTACTAGTTGAGATAATAGTCGACATTATTATTCGTAATAGGATCTCGCGATATTAGTGGTAGTCAGTTGACGTTATTATTTGCGATCTTTCTTCGCGTTATTATTTGCAATATTCTTTCGCGTTACTGTTTATATCGTTTTTCTAGTATCGTGTGTTTCTCGCTGCCGCGTATTTGTTTTGCGTTATTGTTAGCGTTCGGTATTCTCGTGTATCAGAGTCGCGTCCGAATATTATCTCGCGTACTTTGGATTATTTCCCATATTATTGTGTTATTATTTGCGACCTTATTTAGTATTATTATTAGCGATCTTAATGGCGATGATTATTAATGGCGATATTAACGATATTAAGTTTGCGTTGTTTGCTGCCGCGTATTCGTTGCGTTATTACTAGCGTTTGAGATTTCGTATTAGATTCGCGTCCGGATATTATTCATTGGTATTGTTGGAGTTTGAATATTAATTTTGCGTTACCCTGGTTTATTCGTTGCGTTATCTTTACTATCGTTCGCGTTATCCGGAACCTTTCTCGCGTTATTGTTAAGTACGGAATATTTTGCTGATTTGCGTGCTCTATTGCGCCCGTGATTGCGTCGCGCGTGCGGAGAGCTCACGCCAAAACGGCGTAAAAACCACTGACGACAGAACAGAACCTAGTAGACCGGAGTTGAATCTCCGAGGCTAATTGATAGCGATTTATTGCGATCCCAGCGTGATTATCTGTTTCTTGGGCGAGTTGTAATCTCGCAAGAGTACGTTGTCGTGCCCCGTTTGGCGCGCGCAGAAATTATACTTGATCGTCGACGTTTGTGGCGTTATTCTTTGTATTATTTACCGGATTACGTTTTGAGTGCGAGAGAGATCGCGAATGTTATTTGGATCTCATTGTTTAGTTCTTGGTTTGTTCCGTAACGATCCAGAGATCATTATAATTTAGTCACTCAACAGTTTCATGAATTCCAATATACTTTCCGTCTGATCTTACGTTACTCGTTGCCGCGTATTATTCACCGCGTACGCTCGCGCTTGATATTACTTCGCGTTTTTCTTTAGTTTTTGTAAACGAACTTGATTACAGTTCGATAGGCGGAGGCGATTGCCTCATTTAACTTTGTTATTATTCCTCGGATCAATTTAACTTTTATTATTAAAATTACTATTATTAAACCACTGTTTCACCAATTGCATTACCAGACATTAGTAATAAACAATCATTTGTTTCTATTATATGCTACATGTGGCGAATTATTTAGCCGTTATCCCGTCGTCCTCTTGCACTGCCCTGCCTTGCCCTGCCCCTCTACCGTTAGGTCGAGCTGGTCGGCCTTCGCACGAATAATTCCGTTAAGCTTTCGTGATTCAGTAATTGCGTTAGGCGAATTTTGCGAATTGAAGCATTTGAGTTGTCGTGATAAATTAGTTGAGGATCGTTGTATTTAGTGGACGCGATTTGCCGCGTCTGGCGCCCAATAGTTTATTTCGCGAGTCAAGAGATTTCGTGCGAGGGACCAATTTGAGAGGCCTGACACCTGACTCTCTACCGTCCCCTTTTGATCCGGCTTGCGCCCGAGTGCAAAAAGCCGTGACAGTACATATGTACACATACACAGGGTGCATTCCATTTCACGCATGACACGCATAATGCATAATGCATCATTTAATCCTTGTTCTTCACCGAATGTTAAACAAGACCACTTAACCAAGTGGTAAGGAACAAATGCGCTTGTAACGCGCGCTTTTTAGTGTTTTAATATAAATAAATATAACATAATTAAATATATATTTGACAAATTCGATTGAACTTTTTGCATTCTTAAATTGATCCATCTCCGTTGTACCATTGTTTCTTCAACACAGTTTATGTCAATTAATTTGTTCAAAAGCTTCATCAAAATTAAATATAAATTTTCATAAATATCTATCAATGCGATACAAACCGCGATTTAACAATCGATTTTATTTTGGAAAGGCTCTGACAATAAACAATAGATTACAGATATAGGGCCAGCGCAAGATTTAGAGTGCGAAAAAGTCTATTCTTGACAATTTAAAAATACATTAATACATGAAGTCAAACGTTTCGGTCCTGATTTGGTTCAATCTGTAATCCATCAATTTTATATTATCTCGGATTTTCTAAACGGGTAGGTATATTATTCAACCGTTCCTGAATTATTGGCGTTTATACGCACGTATATAGAAATTAGAAAGGAAATATAATAGCTTGTTAACATACATAGTCGACAAAATTAACAGTGCCATAGCAATTACATAGAATTGCATATCATTAGCTAGATACCAGCTCCAAGTCATGCACTGTAATGCAATAAAAATTTCAGAAAAGTTTTATGCATCTCCAAGTATAATTTTAAATAGATCTTAATCAAACGTCTTCGTACCATTGCATCCAAATTAAAGAGATTATTTATGTATAGAAGATTTCTCCACCAGTATTTTGCACAAGTTTTGTGCGACCTTTCGGACCTATAAAATTGTGATGTCTTATCGAACCAAGCCGAGCTTGATTGCGCTATTCCTAACACCATCATATAAGCCGGTGTCAATCTTAAAAAGAAAACTTTTGTTATAAACGCGTGTAAAAAAGAGTTATTATTTAGCTTATATTGAAATTATAATTTTTAAATTTCTTTGTATCACGTTCTTTTATTTTGTTTATTACTGCAACATATTTATGTTTATTTTGTTTTTTGCATTGTTTTTTGTGTTCTACAAATTAATCACAATAACAATAAACATACCATATAAATCTTTTTATTACATGGATAAAAAAATCCATTAATTTTTCTCTACAGTCAATTGGCTTATTTGATGCTTTGTTTCTTTTATCTCGTATATATACATAAGTATTCAAACATCCGCCTAAAAGGAAAAAAATATCAACTGACACCAATCCAATGTCAAGTATATAATCATAATTCCCAATGAATCTCCACGTCCATACTTTATTGTCTGTAAACACAAAGCAATTTTTGTTATGCGTGAAGAATTGAAAAAACAAGAGACCAAAAAATATCTATTCTATAGATACGTTCTAAATTACTTGCCGAGAGAATCCAATCTATAATATACACTGTGCATTATAATTAAAAAACACATGGCTAGAAATTTTAAACCGTGAATGACAGGTATTGTGCCGGCATCTAATTTCGTGGTAAATATTTTTCCCGTATTTGTATAAGAGGAGAAACATATTAATATTTTTCCAATTTTACATTTTCGATGTGAAGACGAATTTACTTTTATTCCTATTTTCTTGGACATGTTTTCCACGCCTAAATCATAATTCGATGTCTTTAGTAGTAATACAAAAATCAAAGTGCTTTAATTAAGTAAGATTAAACAAGAAAAATTTATACGCGCGAATATGTACATCCCTGGTAGAAATTTAATGCAGTTTTCGATTAGTTATTGGGCAGTATATTGACTTCTTTCTAGTAACTAAACAGCAAAACTGTTTAGGATCTCAATCACGGTCGTATACACAGGTCTGGCAACTCGGGCGAATTTTAAGTGGTGGGGGTGGCTAGCTTATTGAAGCGAGTTTTTTAATGTATGATATCGCCACCACGTGTCGCTACTATCTAGTACAGCGACTACAGCCGCCATTTATATGTTGACATCTAGTACAGATATGTTCTGTGAGTACAGTGACAGCCACTAAGCTGATAATTTTACGTCGTATATCCAACGGTTATTGAGGTTTCTCAATAACAATTAGTGCGACTAAAGTAGTTCAAAATGGTTATCTGCGCAGTGCCGAAATGTAAATCGGGCTAAATTTATAACTCGTGCGACACTTGTATACAAGCTGTGAAAATTGATTCCTGCAGTCGAACTTCAGTACCGAACGCGGTTACGAAACTGACTGATATAAATCTCGTGGTGGCTTAATTCACGCCAATCTTAGGTTTTTTAATCTTATCCGTCACGTAGAAGCATGCTTCGCAAAACATGCATCTCATGTGGATGTTTTTTATTTAACGTTGGATGACGTTATTACAACGTATGATTTTACGTTTCCGTACAAAGAGCACGCTTCTGACATACTGTCTTTCGCATTAGTTAACTATGTTCGGTTAAGGATGAGGCAATACGCTCATCAACAAAACTTAAAATTAACTAAAAAATTTGTTGTAAAAAAAAGCTGTCAAAATTGACAAATGAATAAACTGCTCTTTATATAATAATGTTATACCGTACTTTTTTCTTTACCATGTAAACCTGAAATGTGTTTTTTTTTAATCTTATACAATTTAAACATTATTCATGAGTGAATAATGTTGAAATTGTATCAATGATTCATTGGTGAATGATTCATCCGGAATCGAACACCAATATCATCAAAATGTTTCATGCCGTAGCTAAAGACACTCGACCAAACGTTATTTAAAATCACGGTGTAATAAGACTCGGTCATATTTATCGTCCTCGCCTGCATGTACAACGAATTTATTGCCCGCCAGTCAGCATCGCGTTTTCTATTTGTCTCGTTATAACCGTACTTAAATTTGGCGCGTTTCGTAATTCACTGTCTGGCCGCCGTTGTCGTTGCGATCTAGTACAGCGACTTGCTTCAATAAGCTAGCCACCCCCCACCACCGGAGTCGCCAGACCTGTGTATACGACCGTGATCTCAATCCAGACATAATGCTTTTCGCGCAATTACTGTACAGAAAAAAATTTTTACTCATGTCAGTTACTTAGCAGTTACTTACAATTAGCAGTAAAGGAACAATATAACTATATATCTGTGTTTTGATATTTTTATTTAATAATTTATTATTGTATAAATGAGGTATTTATACAATTTCTACCAGGGATATAAGATGTAGCTATAAAACAATGTTTATAATTATTATCTATTAATTATTTAGAGTAATAGCTAATTGCAAATTGTTAATAATTTTAACACTGAACTACTTAACTTGATTTGTAGAAAATTGTAGCACATGAAAATGGTTAGTAATCTGTTGAAATAGAAATTACGTAATTTTTTTATAATTTTTGGATATGACACTTACCATTATCATTTTTTTTTGTCTCATTTTTCTTTACACGTTTTTGGTGCACAAATATATCATATATTGTTCCGATTGCTGTCATGAGGAAAAAAAACCCTAAACCTACACTGCAAATAGAACATTTCTTAATAATATTATTAAACTTTTCTATTATACATATAATATTATTGTTGTGTTTGTATTGTCAAGTAATTACAATTTATACGTTTCTTGAGACGTACCAGACAAAACGTAACACACTAGTGGATATAGGCCTTTTATTATCGTCATTCAGATCTTCAACCTGCATTAGTTGAAAGTCCACGGAATAATCGATTAAGATAACTCTGTCACGAAATATTCTTTCCAAAATAAAGCTCAAATTTTTATAGTGCACGATGCTGGTTAACAGAGTCCGAGCGTAATCACATCCTAAGATAAAACTTTTTGTATATATTTAAATATCAAACGCAAAGCATCCTCTTTATCATATAATTTTATTTAACTCAATAAATATATTTGCGTAATATTGAATAGTACTGTTGTGTCTAAAATGAGCTACAAAATAATTTATTTGGAAAGGCGGAAATTCCTTTCGCGGATTACGATATAGCGTGTTATTTAATATTTTTCGCTGTGAGATCTGTAGAGGAACCGTATTCATTGTATCTAAACATTGGCTACGACTGCCTAGCCAATAATTATTTTCGTAAAAGAAACCAGACTTAAAGCTACCACCGAAATCTAATACTAAAAATAAAAATTGTTACTATTTATGCAAAAACAATAAATAACTAATTTTTAATTATAACAATAAGCAAATTTAAAGTACGACCGTATATAAGATAATAATCAATAATTAAAGGAAACGCCAAATTCGGTCGGGACTGGATATTGGTTGTCCAATAAATTCGAATTATAATTTTAATTATAATTAAATATAATCACTCATTATTTTCATTAATTATTAAAAAGAATATAAGTGCGCGCGCGTGTGTGTGTGTGATTGAGAGAGTAAGAATGAAGAACGATTATGGTTAGATTATTTTTTTGTGGAGATACTTGAAATACTTGAATAACTGAAGCTTGAAAAGTGATTTTCGAGAAATTTTTTGGAATGTAAGACAAGAATTTGAAAACAGAATTTATTTTTGTATATATACAAATAAAACTGCTGTTTAGGGCCACCTCCAATGACCTTGACCTTGACACACAGTCGAACCTCGATAACTCGAATCTCGTTAACTCAAAAATCTTTGTAATTAGAGTTTTGGTAATTATTTAGAATAGCGGCTTTTCCCAATTTTGATATTTTTTTGCGATTGTTTTGATAAGAAGCTGTGTTGTGACTCCAACAACGATAATCAATCGGGGGAGGCCGAAGAATATGTGATCTACCTAGTTTTTTCAGCAAAACAGGTATTAATTAACATATATGTGATTAACTCCATACTTTGTGAACTTTATTTGCATACTTCCACTACTTTATTGCAACTTTCCATGTGAAGCAAGTTCTACCCTACAATTGTTGTGTAGGTGGAAAAGTGCGTGCCATCCTGCCAAAATAAAGCGAGGTCGGTAAATGTGCAGAATAGTGGCCTCCTCACCGATCCTCACTGATTTTAGGACACGCCTTTGGCGTATAGATTAGTGACGCGCTTTAAAAGTATTTAATTGTTTAAAGCGTGTCACTAACCTATGTAGGTTAGTGACGCGCTTTAAAAGTATTTAACTGTTTAAAGCGCGTCACTAACCTATATAGGTTAGTGACGCGCTTTAAATAGTTAAATACAAAATATTTGTTTTAATGAAAATCACAACTTCAAAATAATACTCTTGCATACGCGTGCGGCCACTGAGCATGCGCATGTGGTTATGGGACATGCTCGTAGTCGCTACATCTTGTCGGTATGACAGGTCTCATAATCTGATAGTCGTCAACTTTAACTGTTAATATCTCGCTTCGCGGGGCAGAACGACACTTTTTTCTGCCAGATTCGGTCATTTTGTGCAAAAACGCGTCGATTAAGCCTAAGTTCAACGAAATCGGTGAGGAGGCCACTATTCTGCACATTTACCGACCTCGCTTTATTTTGGCGGGATGGCACTTTTCCACCTACACAACAATTGTAGGATGGAACTTGCTTCACATGGAAAGTTGCAATAAAGTAGTAGAAGTATGCAAATAAAGTTCACAAAGTATGGAGTTAATCACATATACGTCAATTAATACCTGTTTTTGCTGAAAAAGCTAGGTAGATCACATATTCTCTGACCTCCCCCGATTGATTATCGTTGTTGGAGTCACAACACAGCTTTTTATCAAGACAATCGCAAAAATATATCAAAATTGGGAAAAGCCGCTATTCTAAATAATTACCAGAGTTTTTTTTATTCCCTTGAAAAAACCTCTATAAGTCGAAAAAAACCTCTGTAACTCGAAGAAAACCTCTGTAAGTCGAAGAAAAAGTAGGAGATTAACTCGAAGCATTTTTCCAGCATACCAATTACTATAAGTTTACCTCTACAACTCGAATCGTTTTGAGATGTAGAGGTCGATGTTATAAATTGACTTCTATATCTCGAATTTTGATCAATAAAATTTCTCTATAGCTCTATATTTGACCTCTGTAGCTCAAAGATAATAAAAAGATTTTGCATCAGCTTCTTTCTCTTTAACTTTCTTCTTTCTCTGTCTGTTCGCTAAAATAACTGACAAAATTTTAAACGCGATATATGACAAAGTAATAAAGAGAAAAGTCCTAGATTAGTTTGTTTGTTTTGACATTATTGTTTATTTGATATGACTTCTCTAATGACTTTTCACTGTTGCTGACTTTAATTTATTTAAACGTTACTCGTCGAGATATTCAGACGTGCTTCTTAACACGTAAGAAATTGACTATATTTTATCACTTTATAACTTATGATTTTATATTTTTTTTCATATTTATTGTTATTTTACATTCATAAGTACAATCTCGGAAATGAGTTCAGGCAGAAAATTAAAATTGTTAACCGTACATCGGACAAACTTAAAGTGTAGTATACTTTCTGAGTCTGATATAATCACATCATTGAATCATGACAAGAATAAAGAAAACTCCAACGATAATAATGCGTTTTTTTTAAAGAAAAAATGATGTTGATGATAACATATTTAATGCCCTCATAAAAATTGAAAACGTTATAGATTCCCAAGCAGTTAGAGCCATGAAGCAAAATAAAATTACAGATTCTTTTACTAAATAAAATAAATATGTCTATATATATGGTATGCATCTTTATAAATAAATATAAATTTATACTTCTTTAAAACTTCTTTAAAAGTTATTAAAGTTATTAAAATCTTTTTGTTACCCTATTATTTATGTATAATTTCGAAACTTCTATAAGTAAAATTTTTTTCCACTCCTCTATAACTCGAAATCTCGTTAACTCGGAAACCTCTATAACTCGAATTATTTTCTGTTCCCTTGAGATTCGAGTTATCGAGGTTCGACTGTATGTTGTCAAAATCATGACCCTGAACAACATTCAAAAGGTTTTAGCCGTCGCTCGTTTTTATTATAAAGTTATTAACAAAAGAAGTTTGAAAAATATAACAGTTATATTAAGTATTGAAGGGCATAAACGACTAATATGTACGTGGAAATAGTACATGATATGAACAAAGGAAAGTTATTTAAAGCCGTGAATCGTTAATATATTGAACAGTCTTTTTGTTAAAGCAGAGAATAGTTGATATACAAAAGTATAATATACAATTTTATGTTAGAAAGCATAAATATCAAGTATTCTCTGCTTTAACCATAATTGTCTGATTACAATTGTACAATTATAATCGTACAATTATGGTTAAAGCAAAGAATATACTTTATATTTATATTTTCTAACACATGAAATTGTACATATACATACTTTTCTATACCAACTATTCTTTACTTTAAAAAGACTGTTCAATATATCAACGATTTACTGCTTTAAATAACTTTCCTTCGTTCATACATGTACTATTTCCACATACATATTAGTCGTTTATGCCTCTCAATACTTAAAATAACTGCTATATTCTTTAAACTATTTTGTTAATAACTTTTTAATAAAAAACGAGCGACGGCTAAAACCTTTTGAATGTTGTTCAGGGTCATGACCTTGACAACATATGTCAAGGTCAAGGTCATTGGAGGTGGGTTCTCTAAACAGCAGTTTTACCTATATACATATACACATACACATATCACATATGTAGAAGACATTTGGTTTAAGTAATATCGTAAATTATGAACATACAATACGATAAACACAAATACGATCTCTTAATTTATTACACTAATATTTTCATCAATTCTGCTATTAATTTAAGATTAAAAGATATTAGTTAATAGATTTAATTTAAATGGAATGGTTTATAATTAATCAATTAAAATATACAATATAGGCTACTAATAAGTTGTAATTCTAATATGCTTTCTAGATTTTAGATTAGAATAAATAATAAATTAATTCGATTCAGTAATAATTCAAAGTTTACGTACCTTTCAAGCTCCACAGTATCCGTTGATTCATCTCGGATATTTTGCAATTCTTTTCCACATGTCGTTGAGTTGAGAAGATCGGCTTTTGAAGCAATGGCATAAGCAGGCAGTGTCTAAATACGAGCATCATTAAATTCTTGGGTATATGCAGAGACACAAAATAATGCAGCTAAGTTCGTACAGATGTAGAAAATAAACGCAAATTGCCGTTGCAACATAATAAGTGTTTAGCTTGTAGCAGTTACTTTTATTTCTTCGTTTCTGTGGTAGTGTGGTTAATATCTGCACCAATTATAAAATCAATTTTGATATGCAAAAGCGCAAAGTTATTTAAATTGTATAACAAATTTTCGTGCTACATAAATACCTTTTTTGCTGATATAAAGAAAGTGCGTTTTTCCAATAAAACTAAAAACGCGTTGAAATCAAAACAATAAAGGATTCGAATTTTGATTTAGGTTAAAGAGATGTTTCTTCAAATTGTTCGTTGTCCTTATCGATAAAATTCACCTATATATGCGTCTTTGTAACATTATTATATGTATATAAAAAATGCGATCAAATAATTCTATAACTAGGTCTATCTAGAAGAAAAACCCAAGTAGTAGGGGAGACCGGGGTAACTCGACACGATTTTTTCAAAGGCAATTTTCAACAACCAATTAAAATTTTCAAGCAAATTCAATGGTACACATTTAAAGAGTGTTCCTTTAGGTACAAAATTGTATAAGGAAGTTTTGCTGTACGTCGCTTTGTTTTGCCCCCAGGAGAGGAAAAGTGACGCGAAGACAAATTTTTAAATTAAAAAATGCCGGGGCAAACTCGACACTTTGTCTAATCGATACGATTTGATTTGAAACTTATTTTTTTATTGTCTGAAAATAAAATACGTTGTTTATCGTGTATTTAGAAAGTACAAAAATTCGGAATAAAGCAAAACAATCATTGGAAATAATGAGAAAAAAAATTGTTGAACTTTTAATTATCTTTTTCTGAACTCATGTCTGAAAAACAATTAAAGCGGAGTCTACAATGAGAATTTAAGGCGTAAAATTTAAGTTTTAAGCCTTAAGCTGTAAGAAATTGACAAATCACAGTCGAATATGAGAAGAATACCCGATTGTGATTTGCCAATTTCTTACGGTTTGAGGCTTAAAGCTTAAATTTTACGCCTTAAATTCTCATTGTAGACTCCGCTTAATGCAGGTAAACTCGCGATCGGCCATGCGTGCAAATTTGTCATGAGCCATAATAAACGATAATTTGTCTTGACACCCCGAATATTTCTGCAGCATGTTTGATCTTTATTTTTTCCTTTTTACGGCAAGTACATCTTCTTTCATTATTTCCTTATCTATCACTGGTCTTTTTCTATTGTATGTACAAACTATTTTGCTGCAAGCCAAAAGCAAATGACTTATTTCCAACGCTTTATCGAAATAGATTAGTGTCGACTTTGCCCCGGTGGCGTGGTGTCGACTTTGCCCCAAACGTCGTTTTTCACTTTTGTCACTCTAAAAACATATAAATTTTAAAAATATGCAAAAACTATTATCGGATTCGTATAGAGCATCAAATTTCCCATCAAAATCACTTAATGGTAGATTCGTAAGAGTAAAGCTCGATCAAAGAGTAGAAATTATCGAGAGGTCAGAAAAATTACTTTTTACCATCAAAAACGCTTATGTCGCACTAGAAGTTACACCATAACTCAGAATGTCACCAAATTCCGTTGACAACGCTAGCATATAAAGACGCATTTACCATAGGAAAGGCAAGTTTCTACGATAGATTTAAATAGGCAAAAAGCCTAGTGTCAAGTTTGCCCCGGTGTCGAGTTAGCCCCGGTCTCCCCTAATATCTTTAATTTAAAGAAAATAAAGATATTACGTACCAAGTGTTCAGAAGCCCAAAACTGAAGTAAAAATTGAAGAGAACTTCTACAATATTGCAGTTTATATAAGAGGCTCTCTAAGAGGTGGAATGTGTATAAATTATTATCTTATACTTTACCCTACCCCACACACATCACCTACTACTTCCTCCTCCATACACGGGTGTGACTCCTTTATACTAACAAGGAGACCGACGGAAGTGTTTCCCTCCGATTTTGATGAGCTTTTAATATGTTGTTGTCTAGACAAAAATAAGAAACACGTATTTTTTTATACGTGCTTATACGCATGTTTAGGGGGTGAAACATCTCTTCGGAAAAATCGGTTTTTATCTTTTGGCCGAATATCTCCGAAACTATAAGAGACAGAAACATTTTCCAAAATGGAAATTAAATGGCTTCAAAAGTACTTTGAAATAATGCCAAAAAAATTTTTTATTTCTTGTACTTTTAAACATACCTGCAACATCAATTTTTTTCAAAATTTTAAAATTTTATTACCAAATAAAAGGTTATTTTTTTACGAATTCAACCATATATAATAATGTTATGTTACAATAAACCATTTTTGAGAACAAACGCCTCTGTACACACCCTATCCGTATCCGCCCAATGTGCTCGATTCTTTATGCAAAACGTTCTATTTGCATCTTCGCGTACTTACACCTAATAATAGAACATGACAAATACATTTGATGGACATTCTACGTAATCATCGAAGTTTTTATCATGTTCTAGAGTCTAGACATAACGCATTAACTAGACAAATTACACATTATTTACATTTAATCTCACCTATGATTCAGTTGTTATGTCTAGACTCTAGAACACGATAAAAACTAAAGATGCAAATAGAACGCGTTGCATGAAAAATCGAGCACATGGGCGGACACGGATAGAGTATGTACAAAGGCGTTTGTTCTCAAAAATGGTTTATCGTAACATAACTTTATCAAATATGGTTGAATTCGTAAAAAATAACCTTTTATTTGGTAATAAAAAAATTTTTTAATTAGAAAAAATTGTTTGGTGGTAGATGTTTAAAAAAACAAGAAATAAAAAAATTTTTTTGTCATTATTTTAAAGTACTTTTGAAGCCATTTAATTTCCATTTTGGAAAATTTTTCTGTTTTTTATAGTTTCGGAGATATTCGGCTCAAAAGAGAAAAAACGATTTTTCCGACGGAGTGTTATTATACTACATTGCGTTATATTATAGGGCATTATATAGATTTAAGGCAAGTTGAGCATTCAACCTATTCATTAGTAACCTTGCCTCTTTTTATTCAATCATTATAAGTATTAATTTCAAGTTTTAAGAAAAGTTTCTGTGCGCTCAATCTCCGTTTGGATGGAACCGAGAAATCAACCGGCAACAATTATTTAAACATTCTAAACACACTGTTTATTTTCTAGAAGAGACAACCTGAAAAAATACCGCGTTACTTGCCCGTGACAAATGGATTAACTCTCAAATGTTTTCTAAACAATTTGAGTCACACAGATACTCTTTTGGGTTTATGAACGGTATTCATAGTTGGTTCTTATATTTAAGACCGTCTTAAGTACAATCTTAAGATGTCATAAACCAATCACAGATTAGTCGTATTAGTGTCTCAAAACATTACTTAAGACGGTCTTGAAATAAGAACGGACCATGGCCGGTATTCATAGGCCGGTATTCATAGGCCGGTATTCATAGTCGGATCTTATATTTAAGATCATCTTAAAGTACAATCTTAAGATGTTATGAACCAATCACAGAGCCGTATTAGCGTCTTAAGTAATGTCTTAAGATATTAATACGGCTCTGTGATTGGTTCATGGCCGGTATTTATAGTCGGATCTTATATTTAAGACTGTCTTAAGTACAATCTTAAGATGCCATAAGCCAATCCCAGAGCCTTATTAGCATCTTAAGACATTACTCAAGACGGTCTTGAAATAATAATCGACTATGAATACCGGCCTGTGAATACCGGCCATTGCCGGTACCTAGCCCTACTCTTAAAAATTACGCGGTGGCAAGAGCTAACCGCCATCGGAACCGAATGCATCCGAACGTTGTTCAAACCCACGAAGGATTAATTAAAGCAGCGCTCATATTCATACATAATTTATTAGTAATTATTTGCACATTAGTTTAATCTGAAACTACACGTGTCTATAAAATTATTTCACAATATTACACAACAAAATTGTCTCGATCTAAAAACAGATATAATGAAAAGCGTGCTCAGTTATTTATCAGACATCAGTATTGCAATTAGTAAAATTTGCATATATGAGCAATAATCAACTATTATATTAAGACCGTTAAGATAAACAATCAATAAGGAAAGAACCATACGGTCCAAGCTTGGATATTAGATAGCTTAATAATATTTCTAAATTATACGCGTATTTTCCATAATAATCGATTTAATTAGGGAGGTGAGGGAAGATTTCTAATGTTCCAATAATAACTGTGTTTTAAGTCCGACAAATAATCGGCGCGCAGTTTAAGATGTTGGAAAATACGCGTATAATTTAGAAATATTATTAAGCTATCTAAGATCCAAGCTTGGACCGTATGGCTCTTTTTTTATTGAATGAGCAATAATATTTTTTGCTTATTACAATAATGGTATTTCTTGCGTTATACAGAAAAATGTACAAAATAATGTGTACGAATGTGTGAATATGCAAAGTACAAATCTGAGCAAAAATACATATTTTATAAATCAGGGTGTCCCGAAATTCGCAAATCAAAATACCATAGCAATAAAGTTCTCGAAAAAATAAATTTAAAATGTATTTGCCACTTTTCGTTCCGAGCAGTAGTTTCTGAGATAAAAGGTTTAAACGTGGCCAATTACAGATTACGATTAAACGGAAGCCTGTCCGTGAGTCGCGCGTCAATAGTGTTAGTGACCGTGAACTTCACGCTCTCACAGGCATTAGACAAAACATTGTTTGCGTAACGTCCGTATAATACCGCGTGTTGCGTGTAATATTTGTTGCGAATTAAATGCTGTTAATAAACAACGTGTGTTTAAGCATAAATTTATCTTATTCATTACGTAATGAATAAGATAAATTATAATTCATCAGAATTATATCGCTAATAATTTGTGTATCACAATATCAATAAGAAATATGAATAAGAGTTAAATAATTGCAATCAAGTGGCATACATACGAATCAGTATTTCTTTACAATAATTCTAATCTTTTTAATTTTATACATCTATTCCTTCATTCTCATTTAGTCTTTAATTATATCGAAACATTTATTTGATTATTTCTTTCTTATCATTCATTCATTCATCCTCTCAAAAATGTACCGGTTATACATTATTACTTACGTGATATTACTACTCATACATACATATTACTACTTACGTGCATACTAATTTATAACTATGCGAATTTTAAGGTAAAGTAATTCCATTTGTCATTACAGCTAGTGACTTACTTTTGAATTAATTGATTGAATTTTGGCCCAATTATGTACTAAAAATTTAAACAACAATTGTTAATTGAACAAGTCATAAATTACAAAATTTAATTTTCAATTAAATGGATATTACATTATTAAATTATAAAAAATTACACGGTAGTATTAGATTTTAAAAGTAGTAAACTCTTAGTTTACTTAGTTTATTTTATTTATGTAAAATTAATTTAGCAATAGGATTAATGGTTCGTTTTATTCTCGTTTTATTCTTTGTTTTATTTTTTAATTATACATAAAGAAGCTAAGAATTGCATTTAAAAATTAATATGTATAGCACGCCCGTTTTGCTATTTAATATTATCGTAAAAATTCTACCAAATTAAATTAATATTCAAAGAAAAGAAATTATTATTATGTCTAGACATACTTATAATTCATCGAATTATTATTAAGCTATAGTTATTAAACACATAATTGCAGAAATTAAATTATTATATCTAGACAAAATATTAATTCTAAATTATTTTATGTTTTTACATATAATTTTTTCGGGAATTTTTTTATTATATTGTAATACACAAATTAGTAGCGATATAATTCTGATGAATTATAAATTTATCATATTCAATACGTAAGGAATAAGATAAATATATGCTTAAACACACGTTGTTTATTAACAGCATCATCTAATTCGCAACAAATATTACACGCAACACGCGGTATTATACGGATGTCACGCAAACAATCTTTTGTCTAATACCTGTGAGAGCGTGAAGTTCGCGGTCACTAACACTATTATTTAAAATGATGAAAAAGCCAATGACCTACGTAACTAAAACTGAAATTATAATATATGTTCATGTACAGACAGTAAAACATAATAAACCATGCAGATTTGTGGTTGATAATGAGAAAAATAGATTCAATAATGAACCTATAACCTAATAGACTACAACGCAAAACTAACATAACTCGCAGGTTTATTAAAATCTTATGCATTACAAATTTTGATTAAATATGAATATATGATGGGTCAATGGGAATACTTTCAATTAAATAAAATTTAATTTGAGTGTGTTAATTAAAATCTTATTTGTTCCAAATATAAATAAAATTTAAACTCAGGTTGGTTAGATGCTTATTAAATATTAATATAATCCATATATGCGCCTGGACAAGTGAAATCCAATAGCAAGGTCTTATTTAAATTTAATTTCAATTTGTATTGAAATTAAATATATTTAAATATATTTAAATTTAATTACTTTTATATTCAATATTTAGTTTTTATTTGAGTTTAATTTTGTTCATATAAATGACTGATATAAATTATATTCAAAACATATATAACTTTAAAAAATAAAAAATAACTAATCTCGCTCGTTTAAGCAAACAGCTAATAAATAAAAAACGGCCAATATTCGAGCAATTAAAGGATGTTAAAATAACGTTTAATATTCAATCATATACAATCATGTTAACGTTTCGGCCTAACTTGGCCTTCTTCAGAACCATTAAACAAAGAAAACACTACAAATCTCGCATATTTACTTATACAATTAACGTCGAAGTAGTTCTCACCCATAAATATGGACAAATAGTCAAAATGTAGTCAAAGAGTAACATTGTAGCACATTGGTCAAATTACAAAACAAATTCGGCTGCATTCTTCAATTCGCGACCCATGTGTGTCCATGGAGACAAAGAGTGTGTTAAATGGAAACTCTTCTCTGTCGCAGAACAACTTAGTGACAACTAAATATGAAAAATTATTATTATTTGAGAATTCCGAAAGAAAGAAGTAGAAACTTTTAAACCGTTGGATTTAAGCAAAAAAGGACTCACATAAGCCGTCAAATGACAGAAATAAGAACCAATTCTCTCCATCTTATAAAAGCGTATGTTCGTCCCAAGAAATTAACGCTGACTGTGGAAGTATTCGCATCGCAAGGGCACAGTAACCAATCGTCATTGTTATTAAAAAACAATTAAGACAACAAGTTCAAAACATCAAAATAGACCTCGTCCAATAATTCGGTGTCTTTGTTTAAATTTATACCGTTAGGCTGTTCTTTAATATGAATCATTTCCGCAATAATTCTTTTCTGGTAATTATGCTCAAATTCTAAAATGCGGGTGTTGTCCCAATCGAACGAATGATTGAACTCCGCAATATGTTTTGACACAACCGAATGTTTGGATTTATCTAGTCTAATATTATTCTCGTGTTCTATCAATCTAGTATGTAATTGTCTTTTCGTCTGACCGACATAAGAAGCATTTCAGTTCTTACATTCAAATTTATAAACCACATTGCTGTTAGAAAAATAGGAGTTCTTATCCTTCTGGACCTTAATGAAGCAATTAAGTTTATTAAGAATGCGATATCCTACAGAATTTTTCGATTTATTCACCGCCAAAGCAATGATTTCCGAAATGGATTTTAAATATGGCATAACAATAAAACTCTAACAGCAATGTGGTTTATAAATTCGAACGTAAGAACTGCAATGCCTCTTATGTCGGTCAGACGAAAAGACAATTACATACTAGATTGATAGAACACGAGAATAATATTAGACTAGATAAATCCAAACAATTCGGTTGTGTCAAAACATATTGCGGAGTTCAATCATTCGTTCGATTGGGACAACACCCGCATTTTAGAATTTGAGCATAATTACCAGAAAAGAATTATTGCGGAAATGATCATATTAAAGAACAGCCTAACGGTATAAATTTAAACAAAGACACCGAATTATTGGACGAGGTCTATTTTGATGTTTTGAACTTGTTGTCTTAATTTTTAATAACAATGACGATTGGTTACTGTGCCATTGCGATGCGAATACTTCCACAGTCAGCGTTAATTTCTTGCGACGAACATACGCTTTTATAAGATGGAGAGAATTGGTTCTTATTTCTGTCATTTGACGGCTTATGTGAGTCCTCTTTTTGCTTAAATCCAACGGTTTAAAAGTTTCTACTTCTTTCTTTCGGGATTCTCAAATAATAATAATCTTTCATATTTAGTTGTCACTAAGTTGTTCTGCGACAGAGAAGAGTTTCCATTTAACACACTCTTTGTCTCCATGGACACACATGGGTCGCGAATTGAAGAATGCAGCCGAATTTGTTTTGTAATTTGACCAATGTGCTACGATGTTACTCTTTGACTACATTTTGACTATTTGTCCATATTTATGGGTGAGAACTACTTCGACGTTAATTGTATAAATATGCGAGATTTGTAGTGTTTTCTTTGTTTAATGGTTCTGAAGAAGGCCAAGTTAGGCCGAAACGTTAACATGATTGTATATGATTGAATATTAAACGTTATTTTAACATCCTTTAATTGCTCGAATATTGGCCGTTTTTTATTTATTAGATATATAACTTTTTTTCGCGGGAATGCTACTCGAAATTTAAATAAACGTCGAGTTTTTTACTTTTGCCAGCGCTGTCGAGCTAATTTTGACGACTACGACGTTGTTTCGACATTCTTTCAGTATTACCTTTCTCACTGGGTTTATGCGGCTTGCTATCTAATATGCAAATCGACGTTCGATTTGCATATTAGATATAATCTGTGGTAAAATCGGAATAAATCTGCATTAAAACTGGAATTGTTAGCTCGAGTGGTAATATAAAAGCGCCACCAAGTCAACGATATCCCAATTCTTATAATAACATTGCAATAAGTTACTATATACAATGTTGTTATACAGTACGTTGATTTGTGTTGTGATAGTTTTAAGTTTATACTTTTTTTTCTGCTGCCGGAATGTTTTTTTTATTAAAAAATTGAATACTTTACCGGGACCAAAGACATTACCATTTATAGGTCATTGTCACCTTCTCATTGGCAAAGGTAATAATAATATTCTTAAACTAAATTAATGTTTTTAAACTAGAGGAACCCACGTGTGTGAAGTTGGCCCCGCACTTTTCAAATTTTGTATTTTTCTTAATTGTGCTGCATTGTGCTACGTTTGTGCTGATTTGTGCCGCAAACCGCAACTCCGTAACTCAAAGCGTATTCCAGAAAAAAAACAAAATTTTTGATAGCCCCGCAGTTTACAAATTTTGAGTTTTTCTTTATTGTGCCGTATTGTGCTATATTTGTGCTGATTTTTGCCGCAAACGAGAGATTGATAAATTTAATAATAATTAAGAAAAAAAAATGAATACAAAATTATACTAGCCCTGCACTTATGTAATGGTGGATAATGTTGCTATCAGTGGAATAGAGTAAATTTACCAATTTAATCTCTGGACAGTTAAGAGTACTATATAATTGTATCATAAAAGGTAATCATAGAAGGTATATTTCTTACCTGTTGTTATGGATACGCAATGCATGTAAATATCTCAATACTATTCGCGGGCGGTTTATATATCATTCTGATTAAATTTTATAGCTTTTATATAGATATGAATTTCCGGGCAAATTTTTGTACTAATAAAATGCATTGAGCGGCTATTCTTATTTTTTGACATAGGTAGACACTTATCTTTTCTTTCTTTTCCTTCCTCTTGGTCCGTGTGCGACATGATTTCGTTTGTTTTTAGTGTATATCGAAACGCCGGATATGTAAACTTTATAATAAAATGCCAGTTTGCTGTCAAAATAAATTATTTTCCTGTTAATCACTACTGGCGAGGAAAAGAATTTAATCTTTTAAGAAATATACCTTTTATGATTATTTTTTATAATACATTTATATAGTGCTCCTAACCGTCCAGAGATTAAATTGGTGCATTTACCAGATTTACCTTATTCCACTGATAGCAACATTATTCATCATTATATCTTGTTCATAATTCTGTTCAGATCGCAAAAGTTTTGCTCACAATTAATTTCTGTATCGCGTTTCGTTAATTTGCGAAACCTATAAGGATATTTTTACAATTAAGAGGGTATCCTGATTTGAAATTGAGATCGTAAAAAAGGTTTTTTACAGGAATTTGTTGTAGGAAAACAAAAAAAGCGAATAACTTTGCATGTTTTTTTAGCCTTACTTTAAGAATATATTTTTATCTTTTGAGTATTTTATTTTTTAACAAAAATGCTTTTCTTTTCTAACAATTGATATTGATTAATACCCATTAAAGGTTTAGCGAACCCTAGCGGCCAAAAAAGACAGTTTAAGAAAAAAAGAAAAAATACGTTAACCATAACCGCATAATTTTTTAACATCCTCAGCATAAAAGTTTAAAAATGTAAAATTTTACGCCGTTTCCAAAATTACCGCCGACATCAGCTTCTCCCAAAGCGCATCACGTGGAGGTTGTACGGTCAGATTTGCGCTTTATTGTGTGTGTGCGTGTGTGTGTGGAAGGTGTGCATTTACGTGTGTGGGGTATGCGATAGGTGTTTGTGCAAGGAGGTGAGATCTTATGGCTCGTCACTTTTACAGTATTTTGTGACTCCAAACTCCCTCTTTTTGCAGTGCGTGCGTGTACCTATGTAATGCAAGTTAATACAATTTAGAGCGATAAAAGAGAGATTTAGTAATGTGTGTTACCACCTTCTATGCCTGATAATCTCTCGAAGTCGCTGTCGCATATACAGTTTTACAACACCCGACCATGAGTCCTGATTTAAACCCAATTGAGCACATTTTGGATCTGATGGGATGACCCGGACGACGATTGCGGTGGAATTATCTTAACTTGGCAAATCTTATAGAAAAAATTACAACGTGCGCCTCTGTGCATCTGCAAAAACATACCGGAGGCCGCAATAAGGCGATGCATTATTATGCGCCAGCGACTTCAAGAGATTATCAGGCGTAGAGGTGATAACATACATTACTAAATCTTTATTTTATTGCTCTAAACTGTATTGACAATTGTATTAACTTGCATTGGGTACACACACGTGCGCATTGCAAAAAGAGGGAGTTTGGAGTACGTTCGTGTGTATACGACCGTGGTTTGGAGTCACAAAATACTGTGGAAGTGACGAGCTACAGGGTCTCACTTCCATGTACAAACACTTACCCATATACCCCATAACATGTACATACACATACCTCATACACACGCGCGCGCGCGCGCGCGCGCGAAAAGTCGATCCTCGAATCTATCAAAATTTATTGTTGTCGCTTTTCCGCGATGCCAATTGGTTTTCTTACTTCGTGAGTCAGCTGTCATCGTAGGTATACAGTTTGACAGTTGTGTATATCGAGGGGTTAATAGTGTAATGTAATATAGTAACGGTATAATATATTAAAGCTAAATAACATGCGTGAAGTGCGCGTTTGTGATGTCTAGTTAAATAAAAAAAAAGAAAAATCGCGAATTTTTACGTTATTTTCACTTATTTGTAACGTCTACTAGTTTAAAGAAAATTTGGCCACTATACCATACTATGTCTATAGTACCTATAGAGCAAAGATTTAGCTTTAAAAATCCATTCTTAAAATTGCTGTACGATGATTTTTAACAGAATTATGAACAATCAAAGTAAAAATGACCACTTTCTCTTCAATTCTGTATAACTTGGTAAGAAAAAAAAACAAAATTTAAATTTTTAAAAAAGGTTTTGCAGGAGAAACTTTAGGCTTTAATATAAAAAAGTCAAGAAAATTTTTCATGTTATTTTTGTACATGTGACACGCCCACAAAATGAGAAGAAAAGTTTCCATTTTGTTAACCTCGTCGTTTTCTGCATGTTAAAATTACTAGAATTGGAGGAAGTGAAAAATACCTGCAACTTTTCGAAAGTAGAGATTTCAAGCTTTAAAACCCTTTTTTAAAATTTAGATTTCCGTTTTTTTCAACAAAGTTACAGCTGTTTAAAATTTTCCTATTTTTTAGACAGCTTTTCTTGATCCCTTAATTATTTGAGGGAGTGTATATAATCTCATATGAAAAGATATTTCTAAGATATACTAAAATTTTTAGAATTCTTGGATGTTCTATTAAAGATGACAGAAGATTACTCATCTCCTTTCCAATTTTGGTTGGGCAGCAAGTTATTCATTATAATATACGAACCAGATGACGTAAAAGTAAGAAAGAACATTCACTGTAACATAATGCTTCTATATCTTAATAAGTAGCAACTTTAAATACTAAATTTGAGTAGTAACCACTTTATATAAATTATATACATGTACGTATATGTATACCATATATGTATAATCTTTATATTTCACGTTAATTAAGTAACCACAAATTAGTATACATTGATGAATTTAGGTTAATTACGCGAACAAAACAAACGCGCGTACATCATTACAATACAGTGCAAAAATTAAAAACTTTTTAATATTGCAGACTATCTTACATAGCAGAGATTGCTTAGACAAAAATGAGCTTTATAAATTTATACAACCCCTATTTGGTAACAGTATACTTACTGCTTCTGGTAAGATATATTTGCAAGAGTAAAACATGAAATTAATTGTTATTATATATATTGTATATATACATATATGTAAATAATAATTTCAGCATCCATATGGACTCGAGTGAGGAAAGTAGCTACACCAACATTTAGTCCTCACATGTTAAAAAATTTCTGTGATATATTTGTCCAAGAATCTATAAAACTCACGGAAAAATTGGAAAATGATCTAAATAAAGACGAAATAAACCTTGAAGAATACTTATCAAATTATTCTTGGAGAATGGCATGTGGTGAGTCTATACATATAATTCAACATATTGGTAAATTATTAACATAATATAAAAAAAAATTAAATTAAATGTTTAATTGATTGTACACATTAGTTTTAAATAAAATTTTTTTATGTTATAAAGATTCTATGATGGGCATCAAATTAGAACCGAATATAAACAACCAATATGTGAAAGTAATTAAAAGGTAAATATATTTCTTTTAACTCTAAATGCTCTAAATTGTATATTCGTAGTTTTATTTTATATATAACATTTTAATTTTAAAACGTTTTAGGTTAAAAAACATTGTGTTACATCGAATAAAGAATTTATTATTATCTTCTGACATATTATTTTACTTTACTGCCCTGGGACGCAGACAGAAAAGAGATACAAAAATACTACATCTTCTTGCTGATCAGGTATACATATATGATATAATATACATACATATTTGTTAACATCTTATTGTTAAATTATTTTGTCCATTAATCTATTATTTATTGTTACACAGATGATACAGCAACGCACAAATAACTTGGAGGCTGAAAACCAAATTTGCCATTGTATGTAATCAATATTTTTTATACATAAAAACATTAACAGCACAAGATTACATAATTAATTAACTTTTTAATTTATATATATGTACTTTTTGTTAATATAGATAAAACGTTCTTTGATATCCTGATGGCCCGTAAAGAAAATTTCACGAAAAAAGATATTCACGACAACGTGATAACGATGCTACTAACGGTATAATGTGTTTTATAATATTTATTAATACATTTTTTATAATATATTTTTTTTAAACAAATATTTATGTATGTACACAGGCCAGTGACACAATTACTGTTACGACAAATTTTGCTATCTTCATGATAGCAAATTATCCTAAAGTACAGGCACGTGTATTTATTCCAAAACAATTAAATTTATTAGTAAAAAATAAAGCTTATTTAATGTTATAACAGGAAAGAGTATACGATGAATTAGTAGACATTTATGGCACGGAAAATATAAAATCTGCGCCAATTAAACATCAGGATTTACAACATATGCATTATTTGCAACAAATAATAAAAGAAACAATGAGGATTTTCCCTATTGTTCCTCTTATTGGACGCAAAGTAACGAAATATTTAAAAATAGGTTTGTTGACATAGGTTGTTTTTATAAACAAGCAACTTTATTGTTAATTTATTGTTAATAAGAAGTACACATTTTAGGAGAAGTTACTTTACCAAAGAACACAAACATTATCATACAAATTTGCAATGCACCGAAACGAAAAATATTGGCCAAACCCTTTAATGTTTGATCCGGACAGTTTCTTCCGGAAAAAACAAATTCTCAATCATATTATTACGTGTCTTTTAGTGACGGACCAAGGAATTGCATAGGTAAGCATAAATAAATTATAAAATATTTTTGTAAAATTGATTTACATATAATTGGCAACTTTGCAGGTATGAAGTACGCAATAATGTCCATGAAAGTTATATTAGCATCGTTAATACAAACATTCATATTTAAAGTAAATAAAAGTATTAAAATAAATAAAATAAAATTAAAATTTGACACATTATTATCCACTGAGAAGCCGTTAAGAGTTAAAATTGAGAAACGGAATTTTTAATAACATAATAAAGTATTTATTATGTTATTAAAAATGCCTAATAAGGTTAATATGCTTAATAAGGTATGTTAAACACAAGATAATCGGTAATTATCCATTTTAAAGAATTCACCTCCGATGACCTTGATCTTGACATATGTTGTCAAGAGGTCTGTTCGTTTTCGCTGCACTTCTGAACTAGTGCAATAAGTTAGAATGAAAGAAAATATATTTGTCTCATTCTAACTTATTGCACTAGTTCAGAAGTGCAGCGAAAACGAACAGACCTAATGTCACTTTCCTGAGTGACCTTCAGAAGGTTTTAGTCGGCGGTTGTTTTTTATTAAAAAGTTATTAACAAAGAAAGTTTGAAAAATATAGCAGTTATTTTGAGTAGGTACTGAAAGGCATAAACAACAAATATGTACGTGGAAATAGTACATGTATGAACGAAGGAAAGTTATTTACAGCAGTGAATCGTTAGTATATTGAACAGTCTTTTTGTTAAAGCAGAGAATAGTTGGTATAGAAAGGTATATAGGGGAGAAAAGGGCACTATAGGACACTTTTCTTAAAAAATCATATCTTTTACCATTTTTTAAAAATTGGTTCTCTGACTCAATTACAAGTTAATTTGGTTGTTAAGGAGGTTCGCCTATTACTTGTGAGTCAAAAATGCGATTGAAATAAATGTCATTACAGCGATCCCGAATTATATGCAATATTAGTATAATGAATTGTGGATGCTACTTATGTGCTATATTCTTCGTAAATTATTAGTGTATAGAATATTAACAAGCATTGTTTCTAATTTAAAACACCACAAGGTGACTTACATAATCGCATAGAATATAAAATGTTACTTTGTAACTCTTAATCAGATTTTTATTGAGACCTGCACGAGAATGAGATCAAGATCTGCCGAGATCTATCAAGAAAACACCAGTTCAGAGTGTTCAGGGCCATGCGTTATCTCTTTCGCTGTAATATGAATGATTAGCATAAGTGGAATATTTTTTTGTAAGCGTACATCAGGACTATTTTACTTCATATTTTTTTATGTATTTAATTATTTATCATTATACCACGTAATTGTAGCTATATCTTCTCTTTATCTTCATTAATTTTTACCCTTGACTACCTTATCCATTTTGGTAAATAAATTAATATTGCTGAAGAAGACTAATTGTAAGTATACAATCGAAACGTTTAATGTTTTTACTCAATTTAAGAATAAATTAGATATTACTTTAAACTAACATCCTTATTTTGCTCGTATTTTGTCCGTCGATCTTCATACTTAAGACTCACATACGTTTAATTATTTTTCACAAAGAATGGGCTGATAAAGCAACGTTTACGAGAAGAAATTTTTATTTTCCTAATAAACATGCCAAAGCATGTGGATACAATTGGATAATTGGCCGGCGTAACTCCTTGGTCTCCAAAATCGCCAGATTTTATCAAATTTTTACATTTTTTTATCACAACTTTTTAAGCCTCTACGGACCTATGTTTATATAACATTTTTTTCTTATTTTTATCCATAGAACACACTGGCGTAGCTTAATTGGCCGTTAAAACTTGGGGCACCCTGTATATGCTCTCTAATTATTATGCTATCTTAATGCTACACTGTTATCAGAAAAAATGTACTATATTAAATGCCTTCCCATCTGAAGGTAGCCTAGTCAAATAATAGATAGCTATTATTATCTATTATTTGACTCGGACGCGGCTATCTATACTGCTGTAGATAGGTCTACATTTGTTTCCTGAAGTAAGGGGGGGAACATAGAGGCCTAGAGGCACCATTAGTGCTTTTATGTTTCCCCCTTACCTCAGGAAACGAATTGTTGTCCACCAGTGTATATGTCTGTTCTATTCTTTTTTGTTTCATTGTCTTATATTTTCCTGTAAAATTAAGTATAAAATAAAACTCATACAAAATTACGTATAAAGTGAATAAAAGTTAATTAATACCGTGTTTGATTATTTTATTTTATAAGAGAAATTAATTAATATTGTATTTCATCTATATTCTATCTCAAAAATATAGAAGAATATTGAATAATTCTTATTCTTGTTAATAAAAATCAGTTATATCAGACTTAAAAATCATTGAAACTAAAACTTTTTAGATTTCGTAATATTGATATGTTCGGTTTTTTTAATCTCATTGAAGAAAAAATTTGTAGAGTTGAACTTACGAATGCAGAGCATAACATACATGGTGATTCACTTAAGTATTGACACACATATTATCTCCTTCACTTAGGTATTGACACACATATTATCTCCTGAACCTTTAAAAATACTGAGATGCGGTTTTCATTAAAATAAACTAAATGAAGACTCTACTAAGGTACTTGGCTCTGTTAAGGTATTTGCTACTTGTTACAAAAATTTTGAGAGTTATTTACCACGTATTAACAAAAATATCAGTGATGAAAATTGGAAACTTATAAACATGAAGCATAGAAAGCATGAATTGTCTAGCATTATAAATTTTGTATAACTTTTTACACAAAATCAACTAGCTCAAAAACTAACATATTTAAAAATATGGCATAAATTTTTACGTTTATGCTATAAAATTTAAAATGCCGTTTAAAAATTTTAGACCAATTTGCTATATATTAATATACCTATTGCAAAAGGATCATATTTTTTGTATTTCTCAAAGTACTCTGTAAGTAGGCGAATTGAAGAAGTATAGCAACGCTGCAACGTCGATTAGATATATGGTGCTTGAATTCAGAAACAAATGGTGATACGCACAATGTCTTTCAAAGATAAAATATTTTTAAGGGCTGACATATCAGATTCTTTCCTAGCACATCTACTTTGACGATGCACCTTCCTTCGCATGGATACGTTGTACTGGTATCCTATTTTTTATGTTTCATCGACAATAGTTTCTGCAGGCTTAATATTTTGTTGACGCTCCCAAAAGAGTATAGCAGGATAAGGGGGGAGCTAGCGGCCCCCAAACAAAATTAATTTGGATTAGGGGCAACTTAAAGGTATTAATAAAAACATTATCTGTGGAGAATTCCATATCTCTATCTCGCCCCATTGCCGGAATATCATAAAATACTTATTTTTCATATTTTATTTTTTTTCTCCGCCGCTATTATAGATATCGAGATGAGGTTTGTCTCATATCGTAAATCATTTAAGGGGGGATCCTGGTGTAGAGCGTCCAAAAAATCAAATTTTTTTTTTTATTGTAATCAATAGTACACTATTCGTAGAATATATTCCTAAAGTTACAATAAAAAATTCGAAGTTTTAAAGGCCTCACAGCAATTTCTTGCGCGCAGGTATACGTGCGGGTATACGAGCGGCGAAAACTTTAAACGCGTTTTTCTCGAAACCACGTTTTTGAAATTGGCGTGCACGATAACTCAAAAACTATTTGACCAATCAAGTTGGCTCTTGTACGTACACATAGTTTATTACATTCACTAGTCGGTAAACCTCTAAAATTAATAAAATAATTAATTTAAACAATTGTTATTGCATAAATAAAGTTCACATTTTTGAGTGAAAATTGCATTTCTTGTTTTAAAGTGCCGCCATTTTGTCAATTTTCAACTTTTTTGCATTTTTTTAGGTTTACCGACAAACCATGTTTATAAACAATAAGAAATGTTTTTTTTTTTTTTTTAGACGTGTAAAAAAGGAGCTAGGATGCACGCCGTTTAAAACCGACGCTTTTACTTACGCCCTATAAACATATTAAATAATTTTTTTTTTTTAAATAAAAAAAATTTTTTTACGTTGTTTAATAATAAAGTAAAACAGCCCAAAAGTTATCAAAGCGATTTATTAAATAGTTTCGTTGTCCGTTGCTGTTCAGGAGCTAGGATGCACGCCGTTTAAAACCGACGCTTTTACTTACGCCCTATAAACATATAAAATAATTTTTTTTTAAATAAAAAAAATTTTTTTACGTTGTTTAATAATAAAGTAAAACAACCCAAAAGTTATCAAAGCGATTTATTAAATAGTTACGTTGTCCGTTGCTGTTCAGTCTAGACGTGCTTTTATATTAATCTGTCTCCTCGCGTTACGAAAATGTACAATTTTTATGTCAAACGTCGCACAAAACACGTAAGTGCTCTGTCTTTTTATGGACTTGATTTATAATTATACTCGATATTCTTTAGTTATTGTTATATTTCAGTTTGTAGATTTAATTTTATTGCTGGAACAATATCTGAGATTATAAAGTGTTGCGTAGGCGTATGTATATTATATATTTACACTTGATAAGGACTGGATTCTCAGTCGAAACGTCGTGTTAACTGATGAATAAATATTGCCAGTTTTGGTCGAAAAGAAAGTTTTCTTATTATTAATATTCACTGGCGAAGAAAAGGAATTTACTTTATTTAAATAGTTTCTTTTAAAAAAATTCCCGAAAATACCATTATTTTCAGTAGTCTACACCAGGATCCCCCCTTAAGGCACTATCAAACACGTTTTTCTTTAGAATTTTCCAAGCTAAAACTCGACTTGCAGAATCGTTTAAAATATTTAAGAATTTTTTTCGCACGCTCCTTAAGAGGTGAAATCTTGGAAAAAATTTATAATGTATGTTACATAAAAGACCATCTGCCCAATTTTTTTTAAATCTCAATTCAATTAATGTTTACATATAATTTTCTTAATCAACATGTTCTATTCTATATTATCAGTGCTTTGCGACGTTCTTTCGTTTCCTTCGACGTTTCTCTGGATTTTGTCCCATTCCTCTAAAGCAAGGGATGCTAATTTTTTGATCTCTTTGTTTTTCATGTTATCGTTTTTGCTAAATTTATTTAGTGGTTCCATTATATCTATTTCCATGAGTTTTGCAACGTCTTTCGTGACTCTCATTATATTTAAAACAATTTTAATACCCCTATATTGTAAATCTTTGTTTGAATTAGTGAGTAAAGAGTGTACAAATTTAGGTAAAGTGTCAAAATCCTTGACGTAGTACTTTATCTCGGCGAACATTTTCTCACAATACTCTTTGTTGACCGCCGTGTGGCTCGCTATAAGTCCAGCCGCTGCCTTGTGACTCTTGTGAGGATCTGTATTTATGGCCTCGTCAAATATTTTGAACACAAGATACATAATTTCTAATTTGTCCTTTCAGTAACATTTCATAGCAACATCATCGCATAATACCAAATTGTCGAGAAGTTGTGCGTACTTGAGTTGCAGCTTGTAGCTCTGATTATGTTGTATATAGTCCTTGATTCTCGTAAATCTTACCTTCTTGAATATACATCTGCATGCTGTCGTTAACACTTGCTAGATTGTACAAATATATTTATTCTAATTTTTCGTACATCAAATGATTAACATTACTCATAGGTTAGTAAAAGATGATGTAAAATATATAAAAAATTTAGAAAGATAAAACACTCATATGTTGATCAGTTTTCGAAAAAATGTGTAATATATAATGTCGATTATCGAAGTTTGAAATTCAATTGTTTGGATATAAACTATTTGAAGCTTTAAAAAATCAGTTCGTACTCTAATAAAAAGTAATTGGAAAATATTCCTTTGAAAGAATAAGGAAACATTAAAAGAAGAAAGAGTTTATAATGTTAGAATGAAATGTATACACAACTGATAAATCTACATTGAACGGTTCGTCAATGCAAATTGACACACAAGCAGGTACCGAACTATATAATAACAAGAAATTTTCTAAATTGACGAGCAATAAAATTGAAGGAGAGCCAGTAATGGCGGTGAGGGTACTTTAACCATTAAAAAACAATACTATATCTTAAATTTATAAATAAGAGCTCATTAGAGCGGATAAGCGGTGAGTACTTTAATTCAAGAAAGGTATAAAATTTTTGATTAATAATGTAAATTGACACCCATAAAGACACCATATAATGTTGTACTATATGATGTTGTACTTTATAGATATAGGCTAGCTTTTAAGTCCGCGTAGCGCGGGCCTAAAAGGTAGTATAATAATATCCTTATGCTTAGAGCTATAATACGACCAGTAAGTTGCCATCAATTCTATAGAACTAAATTTAGAATTGATTAGTCAAAGTCCAAAATGATTATGGAATATGATACTTTTTTGTGAATTTAGTTAATCAAGCCTAGACCCTGCATTGGCCAATTCTTTTGGGAATTTGCAGTGTTTCGTAAGTTAGTCGTGAGATGTACGTAAAATATAATGTTCTCATAAAATCTATACGAAAAACTTAGTGGATAATTATCATAATACGGTGATTTCGTTTCCAATAGTATTTTGAATTTGCATTTAGCTAGCTGTTCTATTTCTACGACGATTCTTGAGAAAGGTCGTAAAATGGCGAAAAAGATGTTGCTCTCGATAACCTATTGCTTTAGCAATAATGGTGACTCGTGATCTCAAGTCGGACTGCTAAAGAGTACAAACGCGATTGCGCGTCGACGTTTGATGTCTACAAAGGAATAGGACATTATCAGCGTTTTCAAATAATCGCAGCTACTTTCTCAATATTTTGTCAAAGTGCGAAACTATTTAGCGCGTAGCTCCCATTATTACGATGTGAATATATTCTAATGGCTAATTAGTTTATTGAAAATGTTAGTACAAAAATATCTCGGGATTAGAATAATTCCGGATTTATAAGCGATCTGTTGAAGTTAATTATTTGCGTAGAGTTTACGCTCTCATTATCAGATTCATAATTGCGCGTACATTTTTATCTATATAGCTTATCTGAATTATTAATTTTAGGATTAACATAAATTTAGATAAAAATTTTGAATATTCTTGCTTATATAATTATTCTATTGTCTACGCAAGTAATATCCATGATAACATCTAAGCAATTTGAAAAAAAAAAAATCAATCAAGTTTATATTTCTTCCTACGATTTCTGTTTCTTGATTCTATAACTCAATTGATTTTGTACTCTCAACTTGTATAATATATAGCTATATATTACGCACGTTATAATCTAAACTTTTAGTTGCAACAATTGAACAATTGAAATAGAAAAATACAACACGCGATTGTATTTGATATAATAGATTTAAAATAGATGTAAAATAGATTTGAAATAGATTTAAAATAGATGTATGACTTAAATGTCTGCTTATTTAGGCAGATTTGCAAAATAGAGAAGCTATACGTAATACAGAACTTTTAAGGACTAAAGAACAAATTAATTGTAAGTAGATGAATTATTATTATATGCTACATTAAAGTTTGTGTAATAAAAAATAGTTTTTGGTTTAATATTTGTAATGCTCACGATATTTACTGACAATAAATAAAACCTAGTGTAGTAGAAAAAGAGACAGACGCGGAGTCTTCTCGTTCGGATGAGGACGCTGTAGAACAGGTGAATTTTGTGTAACACGTGGACAAAAAAAGGCGGGCGCGGCGGACGGGCATGCGGCGCGGCGGGCCCTAGCGCGGTACCCCTCTCCCCGCAAAACCTACACGGCCCTAACGCGGTACCCCTCCCCCGCGGACCCTACGCGGGCTGCCGCAATGCCCCGAAATACGGCTCTTCCCAGAAAATGATGAGACACCGCGCAGTTCTATTCCTTACGTCAGGTGATACGTGATACGCGATATTCGATACTTATCGCAAATTCTTTACTAATCACTCATCGACAATCGCCTTTGTAATACAAGACGCCGCCTGTAAAACGCGCACCAAAAATCCCCCTCCCTGCGTGACGTCAGCCCCCTCGCCCTTGAATACCCCCCGCCCCGCCCCGCTCCCCCCTCATTGCCCCATGGCCTGCTTCTCTCATAGTATTACTACCATAGACTTATATAGATAGACCGGCCCCTGCCGTGAGAGCACGCGATAGAAGATGAACGGTGCAGACATAGCCGCGCGGTCGTAGTCCTCTCTCTTTCTACTGATCGCTTGGTGGGGATAGAAGTCTTGACTAGTGGGGAGTGGGGACTGGGGACTGCAGTCAAGAGATCAGTAGAAAGAGAGGACTACGACCGCGCGGCTATGTCTGCACAGTTCATCTTCTATCGCGTGCTCTCACGGCAGGGGCCGGTCTATCTATACGGGTGTCCCAAAAAGCTCGGACACCGTTTTACTGACAGATTCTGTGGGACATTCTAAGAAGAAAATTCTTATGCGAAAATGTTGAGGCTATAATAGTTTTTGAATTATAAGCATTTAGAGTTAGCGAATCAGACCGCCTAAAGTTGGCGCGCTCAGGTGTGGTACATCGCATAGCAAGTAAAGGTGCTCTTGTACATTGACTCACAAGGAAACCCACGGAGGTGTCCCACTCTGATCTTGATGAGCTTTATATATGTTGTTGTGTAGACAAAAATAAGAGATACGTCTTTTTTTATACGTGCCCATACGCATGTTTAGAGGGTGAACACCCCTTCGGAAAAAATCGATTTTTCTCTTTCGGGCCGAATATCTCCGAAACTATAAAAGATAGAAAAGTTTTCAAAAATGTAAATTAAATGGCTTCAAAAGTACTTTGAAATAATAACAAAATATTTTTTTTATTTCTTTTATTTTTTAACATACCCCCGCCACCAATACATTTTTTTCAAAATTTTAAAATTTTTTTATCACCAAATAAGAGGTTGTTTTTTTACGAATTCAACCATGTATGATAAAGTTACGTTACAATAAACCATTTTTGAGAAATAATTATAAACGCATCTGTACACACTATCCGTATCTGCCTATGCGCTCGATTCTTCATGCAACGCGTTATGTTTGCATCTTCGCGTACTTACACCTAATAGAAGATGACTAATACATTTGGAAAACATTCTACGTAATCATGGAAGTTTTATCGTGTTTTTATTGTGCGATATTTGCGGCGGCATTGCTATAATTACTTGCGCATGGTGTAAGAAATCTCTTTGTATACAACACTTTTTTCACGACCATCACATGTGTTATTATTATAATTTGAAACCATAAATATTATATTTACATTAATTATTTGTAAAACTTTATTTATATAACTTTATTGTATTATTATGTTGTTAAACAATTACACATTGTAACACAATTATATTGTTATATTGTTATACACAACTTCTTTTATTTATATAATTAATAAAGAGCACGAATAGAATATTTATATAATGATTCACTGTCAGTAAATAAATATATTTATATATATTTCTTTTCTTCCTTTCTTTGTCCTCCTTTTTCTCCTCCATGACTTGTGAACTAAAATTGTATATTACATTAGACAATTTTCATATATATATTAGTTCTTTTATTCCATCATTTACACAAATGTTTAAAATCTAGTTACCTCTAGCTTGAAACACCTATTAATTTTCATTGAAGTATTCTTCCCCTCTGCCTAAACCTGTAGGCTGATTATCAATAGGCCAATTATGAGAAAGACATCTCTCTGCCAAACTACTAGCCTGATTGCGAGTGTATAACGAATTGTAAGAGAAGTAAAAACATTAATAGACATTTACAAAATATCAATACATACCTACAAAATTGCAGCGATTAATAGTACACGATATAATACACTGTCACGAATGAAACTAATGCAAAGTAACATTTTATATTCTATGCGACTATGTAAGTCATCTTGTCATATCTTAAATTAAGAACATACACATTTGATATGCGTCGCGCATGATTTAATTTACATTATTTACAATCTATGATTCAGTTGTTATGTCTAGACTCTAGAACACGATAAAAACTTCCATGATTACGTAGAATGTTTTCCAAATGTATTAGTCATCTTCTATTAGGTGTAAGTACGCGAAGATGCAAACAGAACGCGTTGCATGAAGAATCGAGCGCATAGGCGGACACGGATAAAGTGTGTACAGAGGCGTTTATAATTATTTCTCAAAAATGGTTTATCGTAACATAACTTTATCATACATGGTTAAATTCGTAAAAAAACAACCTCTTATTTGGTGATAAAAAAATTTTAAAATTTTGAAAAAATGTATTGGTGGCGGGGGTATGTTAAAAATAAAAGAAATAAAAAAAATATTTTGTTATTATTTCAAAGTACTTTTGAAGCCATTTAATTTACATTTTTGAAAACGTTTCTATCTTTTATAGTTTCAGAGATATTCGGCCCAAAAGAGAAAAATCGATTTTTTCCGAAGGGGTGTTCACCCTCTAAACATGCGTATGGGCACGTATAAAAAAAGACGTATCTCTTATTTTTGTCTACACAACAACATATATAAAGCTCATCAAGATCAGAGTGGGACACCTCCGTGGGTTTCCTTGTCAGTTTTTAGATATTGACATAATTCTGCAAACGACAAGGAAATTACTTTGAAGCTTTGTCATATTCTTCTATGATTGTTCAATTTGCTGTACATAAAGATTAATGCAAGCATTATGGAATATCAATAAATACCAGCGAACTGTCAAATTTGTCAAATGAAGTGTGTCACAAGCTAGCGCGTGACATTTCTCGTATGGTAAGCATATTAAAATTATGTTATCAATCGTTAAATTATTT
>JASTWQ010000711.1:0-86214 GCA_035220615.1 Leptothorax acervorum | reverse complement strand
GAACACCAACAAACATTCGTGGGCCGTGAAAGCGGCGACGCAGCTGGAGAAACCGCAATACGTCATTTTCGCGCTGCAGACCGAGAGGCACAACAATCCGGTGAAACGCGCCTCCGAGTTCGACAACGGTAATCTCACGGATGTGAAGCTGTATCTAAATTCGGAATTTTATCCCTACGACGACATGAACTTAGATTTCGAGAAGAAGAGAGTCGCCGTGCTGTACGACATGTACGTGAAATTTCGAAAATCGTACTATGTGAACGCGACGGCGCGTTTCTAACGCCGCGCGACTTCCTGAAAAATCCGTTCGCGGTGATCGATTGCTCGCGTCAGAACGAGTCGACGAAGAGCGGCACCGTGGACGTTCGCGTAGAGTTCGATTGCAAACGCAACGTGGCTCCCAACACGACAGCCTACTGTCTTATCATTCACGATCGCGTGGTCGAGTACAATCCGCTGACCAACATCGTTCGCAAGATCGTGTAAACGGAAGTGGTCGAGAGAGAAAGACAAGTTAATTGACGCTCGAAATGAGTCAAGATAAAACGGCAAATTAGACTACGGAATTATCGATAGAAGAGTGGTCGAGAGAAAAAACAAGATAACAAGGCAAGTTAGACTATGAAATTGTGGTCGAGAGAAAAAAAAACAAGATAACACGGCGAGTTAAACAACGATCGATCAGCGATAAGAGACGCATCGGAAGAGAGGCTACGAATAAATAGCCGGACAACGAGCGATCGAGCTAAGTGTCGTTTCGACTCTCTCCGTCGCCGATTCTCACGGGCGATCGCGATGTTTCTCCTGTTGATCGACAAGCGCGACATTCTCAATCTGTCCGCCGAGCATCTGCAGTACGTGCCGAAGATCGTTCTGCTGCGCGAATTTCCCGACTACGTCGGACGAGTGTGGGAGAGATTGCCCGACCACCTGAGGCACGACCCCGAGGTGCGAACCTACCGTTCGTGTCTGGAGCATCACAACCCTCCGTGGGCGCAGTCGCACATGGACGGTCCACCGCCGCTCATCAAGGATTGCAGCGCGTGCCGCGCGAATGCCGCGAGCGGAGGAGAGGTTGGACCATTGAGACGAGAAAGGGCGCGCGCTCCCCTCATTCCTGGCCGGCGCACCGATCTTCGTGGATCTGTAGGGGTTTATCGTCCACGACAGATTCACGGTCAAAGAGGTGGCCGTGCTTAAGAATGGAAAAGAGCTGAGTCATCACGTGCTTTGCGCCCCTCTGGAATGGGATCTGTTGACGAGGGCGGAAAAGTCACGAGCGTGCTGGCTGACGACGAATCACCACGGCTTGAGATGGGAGGACGGAGACGTGGAGTATAAGCGCGGAAAAGCGATCGTTCGACGCATCGTGGACGACGGACTGAAGCGAGACGACTCGACGGTCGTCTACGTGAAGGGCTCGGAGAAGAAGAGATGGTTAAGGGAGATTCTCGGGGACGTCAAGGCGACGATCGAGTCGATGGACGCCGATTTCGAGAGCATCGGTCGTCTAGAGATTCTCGACGCGACTCGAGCCTTCCGCTGCGGACGACACGAGAGGAGCTGCGCCATGGAGAACGTCTGCAAGATGCACGACTGGTGGAGGGAACGACAAGCGCGTCTCGACGATATATAATATATACGCCTGTTTGTTAGCGCATCTCGACGATGTATAATGTTATAATATATTGCGTTCTGTATTTCGAATAAAAATATATATAATCTCACAATATACGCCTGTTCGTTTATTCACGCCATTTCTACGCGCGGGCGAGAGAGAGGATGCGTGGTGAGACGAGGAAAGAGATAAAGGCGATATGACGCGCGAGGAAAGCACGCGGTGCGAGAGAATACGATATAATGCGCGAGAAAAACTCGCGCTACGCTTATTCATTCATTCCCTATGCGTACTACACGCGTACGACAAGAGGAAGCGATAAGACAAGCGCGAAAGAGAGGATACGCGGTGCGACGAGGAGAGAGAGATATCAGAGCGATAAGACGCGCGCGACCGAGAAAACGCCGCGCGCTCGATATTTTATTTATTATTCGGAGAGCGATGGTATATTCCGCCAATAATTGTATTATTTATTTATTTTATTTTATTTTATTTATTATTTATTATTTATTGTTTATTATTTATTATTATTTATTTTATTTATTATTTATTATTCGTTACTGAACGTTCGCCGATACATAAATAAACGACGATCGAGATATTAGACGAGCGCGAAAGAGAGGGTACGCGGTGCGACGAGGAGAGAGATATCAGAGCGATAAGACGCGCGCGACCGAGGAAACGCCGCGCGCTCGATATTTTATTTATTATTCGGAGAGCGATGGTATATTCCGCCAATAATTGTATTACTTATTTTATTTTATTTTATTTTATTTTATTTTATTTATTATTTATTGTTTATTATTTATTATTATTTATTGTATTATTATTTATTCGTTACTAAACGTTCGCCGATACAGGGAAGGAGCAGGGAGATAAATAAACGACGATCGAGATATTATTTTTTTTTTTAATGCGCGACGTAAAGTATTCGATGCAACTATTCGAGAACGCGGTTCTCCTCCTCCTCGTCGTCGTCGTCGTGTCTGACTCGCCTCTTCCTGGTACCGGCGTCGTCGTCTCTGACGACCCGCCTCTTGTTGGCGCCGGCGTCGTCGTCGTCGTTCTCAACTTCTAAGGACCGCGAAGATCCCGCGTCGCTGACCTGTGCGCTCACCTTTCGGGTCTCGCGCTCGAGAACCTGCATATCCGCCAGGGCCGCGTCGATCAAATTAACCCTCACGTCTTTGACTAATTTTATCGCGCTGAATTTGAAAGAATAAAAAGAACGCGTTATCGCTCGCGTTTCGCGCGATCGAGAGAGGGAACGGAAAAACCGATACTCACGTTTTTTGGAAGATTTTCTTCCTCTCGTCGAGGAAGAATTTGACCCTTAGCGACGGAGGCATGCTGCTAGTGATATCCTCTACCGCGCGGTAGATACTCTCCGCGCACTTGGCCATCAACTTGGCTCGACTCGCCACACCCTCCGCGTTCACCCTAAGAGCGTGACAAGCGTGCACCAGGTCTTTCAGCTGCTCCATGACGATAAACTTTAACGAAGTCTCGCGAACTCATAGTTCTTATATACCGCGCGAATTACGATACCCCCTTTTTTTTTTCTTTGTCGGAGAAAAAATTATCTATCTCGAGCGGAAACGCGAATCGTAGACTGCCCTGACCGCGAAAATAGACTCGTTGGAAAATTATCTATCTCGAACGACTCATCCCCTGACCGCGAAAATCCGGTTGTCGGAAAATTATCTGTCTCGAACGACTCGTCCCCCGGACGTCGATTTCCCATTATTCGAAAAATATTTATCCCCCAGTTCTCGGAAAAATTAGCTCATCCCCCGGACGTCGATTTCCTGTTATTCGAAAAATATTTATCCCCCAGTTCTCGGAAAAATTATCTCATCCCCAGGACGTCGATTTCCTGTTATTTAAAAAATTATCTATCTCGAACGACTCGTCCCCTGAACGCCGATTTCCTAAAATAGACTCATCTCGAAACGCGAAAAACGAGCGACTTTCGACGACTCTCGCACCTTTGGCGATTCTCGTCCTAAAAATCCTCCTCCCCCACCCCGCGTCGCGACGATCGCTCCTCGACACCCGTACCTCCGTCAATCGCGCTCCAGCCGTGACGCGCGTCGCTTCTCGTTTTCACCCCCTCCCAGCGATGTCGCTCGCGCGCGTCGCTCTGTGCGCGATCGCCGTCGTCGTCGCGGCGAACTGCGAGTCCAACAAGAGCGAAGTGGGGACCCGATATCTGCAAAATATGGATATCTGGACAACGATCTACAGAGGTCTTCGTCCGGAAACACCGACCGAGATCTCCGTCAGGCTGTCGAGCTGTTCCAGGAATACTACCGACTACAGGGCAACGGCGAATTGAACGAGGAGACGCTAAATCTGATGCGCAAACCGCGATGCGGCGTCGAGGACGTGTCGGAGCGCACGTACGCCCCGCTCGCGCGCAAATGGCCGAAGACGCATCTCAGGTGGAACTTCCACCTGGCTACTACGCAGATGCTGAAGACGGCTCGAGCCGCGTTCGATCTGTGGACGGCGAATTCGTCGCTGACCTTCGAGCGCGATTCGCAGAACCCCGACATTCTGATATCGTTTCGCGAGGGTCTTCACACGTACGCGGGCTCTCGATTGGACGGAATGTGCTCGGCGGATCTGGACGGTCGCGGCGGGGTACTGGCTCACGCGTTCTACCCGACCGGAGATGTCGACTTCGTCTCGGAGGTGTACGTCGACAGAGCGGAACCGTGGCACATATACCTGACCGACAATCCCGCGGGAACGCAGCATCTGCTTCAAACTCTGACGCACGAGATCGGTCACGCTCTAGGTCTGATGCACACGCCCAACCCGGACGCGGTGATGTACGCGTTCGCGCCCGATAAGTCGTTCCCCGTTAAACTTGGTCTAGAGGACGTTCTTTCTATTCAGCATCTATACGGCGCTAAGAAAAGCGCCAAATTTCCGAGAACGACGACGACCGCGCCGCCGCCGCCGACGACGACGACGACCGCGCCGCCACCGACGACGACAACGAAGACCACAACGGTGGACGTCGATCTGTGCATCCTGCGGCGCCCGGACGTCGTGCTGGTGTCGAACGGCCAATTGTACGTCGTGCACGAACAACGCCTATGGTCGGTCGATCTCGACGGAAAAACCTACAAGAGGCCGATGCTGCTGACGGACTACATGAATTTTCTCCCCGAGAACTTCACACGTCTGACGGCCGCGTACGAGACGCCCTCGGGCGGTCTCGTACTATTCGCGGACAGAAGAGTCTACATGGTCACCTATCCGCGTCTGGCGCTGGTGCCAACCTGGCCGAAATCCTACGCCGAGCTCGGAATTCCCGCGGACGCGAGGATCAACGCCGTGGTGAGCACGAACAAAGGGCGGACCTTCGTGATATACAACGATCAGATCGTGGGCGAGATGGACGATTGCTCGATGAAAATCGTAAAATTTTACACGATCGAGAAGATATTTCCGGGGATACCCTCCGGTGTAACGTTGGCGTTTCGGTACACGGACGGTAATCTGTATTTCGTCGAAGGGAAACATTTCTACAGATTCAACGACTTCACGAGGACCGTGACAGCGGCCGGTAGATTCGACCTGGGGATCCTCGGCGTCGCTTGCCCGAGAGACGGACTGCTGCAGCAGTTGCGGGATCTCTTGAATCGATTCGTCAGAATCGACGCGCTCGCGAGCGGCGATAATCTGTCGGAGGAGGGAGAGGAACGAGAAACGGAGCGATAAATCGCGGTTTCGCGCGTCACCCTTAAATCGGCGAGGAGGGTTGCAATATATATATATAAACGATCGTCCCCTGAGAGTGCCATCAGTCTCGCAACGACATGTACTCGACGCCGCAGCCCACGCTCTTCGAGGCGCGTTACTCGGACGGCGACCGCGATAACGTCGCCGGTGGAGCGATAAAGAGAGAGTTCGACGAACGACCGGCGGAACCGAGCCAGAGCGACGAGAACGCAAGAAAAAAGACGTAAGTCTCGATGCGATTCTCGTAATTGTCACGATTCTCGTAATTGTCACGATTCTCGTCGTTCACAGACGCGTTGCGAAGCGCCCACCGCGAATTCTGGGAAGGCGATACCAATTGACGAGAACGGGAAACAAGTTCGTCGAGGTCGGTATCACCGTAGTACTCCCCTGCTGCGTGACCGTCGTCATAGGGGATTGCCACGGCAAGGAGATATCGCTCTCGCCCGAGACGTGGAGAGAGTTTCTCGACCAGAGACGCGTCGTGCTGTCCCATCTGTGCGGCAAGAGCGAGAGACGCATCCCGCCGCCAATATGCCTCGCCGACAGAAACCTGACGCTACGATTCGGAAGGATGCAAAATCAACCGACCCTGCGCATAGATACGTCCACGACGCGTCTTATCGCGTCGGCGAGCACGGCGCTTTTCCTCTTCGATCTGGAGCTGTGCATCAACCGCGTCATCGTCGCTCTGTCCTCGATGACCGGTAAGGTCGACTCGAGGCTGTCGCGCTTCCTCGCCATCGCGGCCACCATGGCGAATCCTGCGAACATCCCGAGGGCGATACGCGAGAGCGAGACGTTCGACAGCAACGATATCGTCGATTGCGAGTTGGCCGTTCTGTGCTTCGGAAACGAAGGAAACGAGAATGTAACGAGAAAAAAAAAACAATAAAGAGAGAGAGAGAAAAACAAACCTCGTCGTGTGTCTTTCATTTCATTTTTTTTCCTATTATCTAAAACCAGACGGGAGGGAAACGGGAAAACAAAAAAAAAGACGCAAATTTTTTTTCAGATACGTTTTTATTTTTTCTTCCGCGAGATACATCTCTCAAAAGTTGCCTCGCCCGCTCTCGTAGGTGAGATTCTTCTTCTCCCTCTGAATCCCCGGAACCTTCTTCAGATCGTCCGCCACGAGATCCATCAGTTGCAGTATCAACCGCCGCTTGCGATCCGTGCGCGTGAGAAAGGTGAGAAACTGAGATCTCACCTTCGCGTATCTCCACCATTCGCGCTTGTCCCTGCTGACGATGTCTCTGACGTCGAAGACGTCCATGCGAATCAGCTGAGACCCGACCTCCCCCGGCGACCTGAGGGTGAAGAGTCGTCGGTCCTTCATGCTCGAGACGTACTGCGGTACGCGATCCGGATCGCGGTTCGACGACAGAGCGAACAGCGCGTCGAACCCACCGCCGCTGTTGTCCTCCTCCTCCTCGCGTGGCTCGTTCGCGGCGTACGCGTGATCCGTCGACGCCGCGAGAGCGTCGGCGGGCGAATCCGACGAGACCGCGCGCGACGTGGTGGCCTTGACGACGGTCGACGGACCGTTGACGTAGCTCTCGTATTCGCTGATCCACTCGTAGAACGTATCGTGCGTCATCAGACCCTTAACCAGCGACGAGTACACCTTCGACGGAAATTGGGCGCGAACGAAACGATACATATCGTCCGCGGAACAGGTCGGACTCACCGGACCTTCCTTCAGCCACAATCCGTAGAGCTCCGTGATCGCGCTCCTTATCTCCTCGCCCTCGCGCGCGCGACGCGCGCCGATATTTCTCTGATTCGTCAGGTATCTCGACACGCTCCCGAGAAACTATCTCAGGTTCCACGTCGCCGAGTGCTCCGGTCTCCATATCTCGTTCAACAAGTCGATCAGAGCGAAGGTCGGCGATTCGACGTCCGTAAGAGCGCCCACCTGCAGCGAATCGTCCAGAATCGCAATCATCTCCGCGTCCTTCTGCTGACTCTCCGCGACGTTCATGTCGACGTTTCTCGCGCTCTGATGGACGTCTCTCGCGCTACCCGCGTTTTTATACAGCGCTCCGACGAGATTGATCGGTCCGATAGGACAAAGGAGCGCGCGCTCGGGGATGACCGCATCTCTCGTCCTTGAGAAAAAACCCCGTCGTCGCCACCCCGATAAAACCCGACTCTAGGGCGCGTCGCTATCGCGCCCGACGCGGCGACCTCGAGACTCGCGCGCCCGAGCGCGGAAAAATTTTATACAGCGCTCCGACGAGATTGATCGGTCCGATAGGACAAAGGAGCGCGCGCTCGGGGATGACCGCATCTCTCGTCTTTGAGAAAAAACCCCGTCGTCGCCACCCCGATAAAACCCGAATCTAGGGCGCGTCGCTATCGCGCCCGACGCGGCGACCTCGAGACTCGCGCGCCCGAGCGCGGAAAAATCGCGCCAGTGCCCGGGGAGAAAATCTCAACGATCCGCCCCTGGGCGCGGGGAGGTCCGCTGCGGTAAGGGGAAAGAAATTTTCCCCTCGCAGCCCACCTGCCCCTCGCCCACCGCTTACGGCTTCCCCCACGCCCCGCCGCAGCCCGTCCCGATCCCCCGGAATTCGCTCCCTGGGCTTAAAGGCTAGTACTGTTTACCTACTCCCATTTCCTCGAAATTATTGAAAGTCTCAAAAAGCTTCCTCAATGAGGAAGCCAAACAATTATAAACAATTATGCTTTTGTTGCATAGATGCAACGAAAACATGTCACACTTTGAACGTTTGTATCTTTGAAACTTTTTTTTTTGAAGTGAAACTTCTTAGGGCACGGGGGGTGATTCGAACCGGAAGCGTTACGGAAGTCGCGTTATGGAAGTACGTCACGAAAAATCTAACCTTCTACGGAAGTGATTCGATTCGTCGCGTTACGCGTTCGCGTTATGGAAGTCCGTCACGAAAAGTCGAACCTTCTACGGGAGTGATTCGGAGCGTCGCGTTACGCGTTCGCGTTATGGAAGTCCGTCACGAAAAGTCGAACCTTCTACGGGAGTGATTCGGAGCGTCACGTTACGCGTTCGCGTTATGGAAATCCGTCACGAAAAGTCAAAACTTATACGCGAGTGATTCGGAGCGTCGCGTTACGCGTTCGCGTTATGGAAGTCCCGTCACGAAAAGTCGAACCTTCTTCGGGAGTGATTCGGAGCGTCACGTTACGCGTTTGCGTTATGGAAGTCCGTCACGAAAAGTCGAACCTTCTACGGGAGTGATTCGGAGCGTCACGTTACGCGTGTGCGTTATGGAAGTCCGTCACGAAAAGTCGAACCTTCTACGGGAGTGATTCGGAGCGTCGCGTTACGCGTTCGCGTTATGGAAGTCCGTCACGAAAAGTCGAAACTTATACGGGAGTGATTCGGAGCGTCGCGTTACGCGTTCGCGTTATGGAAGTTTGTCACGAAAAGTCGAACCTTCTACGGGAGTGATTCGGAGCGTCGCGTTACGCGTTCGCGTTATGGAAGTCCGTCACGAAAGTCAAACCTTCTACGAGAGTGATTTAATGCGTCGCGTTACGCGTTCGCGTTATGGAAATCCGTCACGAAAAGTCAAACCTTCTACGAGAGCGATTCGGTGCGTCGCGTTACGCGTTCGCGTTATGGAAGTCCGTCACGAAAAGTCGAACCTTCTACGGGAGTGATTCGGAGCGTCACGTTACGCGTTCGCGTTATGGAAGCCCGTCACGAAAAGTCGAAACTTATACGGGAATGATCCGGAGCGTCGCGTTATGAAAGTCCGTCGCGAAAATTAAAAAAAAAAAAAAAAAAAAAATACGTGTGGCCTCTACGCGCGGCAGAAGTGAAACTTCTTAGCTGTGAGGAAGAGGATAGTATCTCGTTTATAGTATCTGAATTAAAGCCTGTGTAATTCAGAAATCAATTTTAATTATAAATTAAAGCCGATACAATTTGCAAGTAAAAATTGATTTGTGCAGAATTAAAGTCACAAGTCAAATTTTAATTATAAATTAAAGCCGATGCAATTCACAAATGAAAATTGATATGTGAATTAAAGCCTATATAATTCACAAATCAAATTTTAATTATAAAAGTGAAGTTTCAGGTTAACAGTTGCCAACTGTTACATTTATATGTAATTATACAATGGGCAAATTTTTCTCATAACCTGAAACTTCACTTTTATAATTAAAATTGATTTCTGAATTACACAGGCTTTAATTCAGATACTATAAACGAGATACTATCCTCTTCCTCATAGCTAAGAAGTTTCAAATACAATATAATTGGCCATGAGAGTCAAACGCGGTACTTAGTGCGTATTTTTAATCAAACTGATTAAATTATATTCCGTAAGTTTCCAACATATTATAACTGCGCGCCGATTATTTGTCGGACTTTAAACACAGCTATCATTGGAACATTAAAAATTCCCTGTCCCTTCCCTAATTAAATCGATATCGATTTAATATTAAAATCACTGTAAAAACTTATTGCGAAAAATATTACCCCAGCCAGGGTTCGAACCTGGAATCTCCCGCATTCCGTTCGGGTGTCTTAACCAATTCGACTACCGGGGCATGTGGTAATATTTATCGCAATAACCAGATAATAATAATTTGAACGTCTTTCTCAGGCGACGTGAATAAACAATAAATTCTTAAGGACTCTCGAAAATTCAAATACAATATAATTGGCCATGAGAGTCAAACGCGGTACTTAGTGCGTATTTTTAATCAAACTGATTAAATTATATTCCGTAAGTTTCCAACATATTATAACTGCGCGCCGATTATTTGTCGGACTTTAAACACAGCTATCATTGGAACATTAAAAATTCCCTGTCCCTTCCCTAATTAAATCGATATCGATTTAATATTAAAATCACTGTAAAAACTTATTGCGAAAAATATTACCCCAGCCAGGGTTCGAACCTGGAATCTCCCGCATTCCGTTCGGGTGTCTTAACCAATTCGACTACCGGGGCATGTGGTAATATTTATCGCAATAACCAGATAATAATAATTTGAACGTCTTTCTCAGGCGACGTGAATAAACAATAAATTCTTAAGGACTCTTAATAAGGATAAGAAGTTTCACTTCTGCCGAGGGCCGGAGCCCTTGGTTTGCCCAGTAGCCCCCCTTTCAGGAGGAAGACCCCCTCAGATCCCGGGGTGGCACCGAGGGGAGTGTGGGATTGCATAGCATGCACATCGCCTACGATTCTGCATGCATGCCCTGCCCACTAAAACCCTGCGGGTGTCCTACCTGGCATCGCTGGGGAGTGCCCGGGTTGTATCTTTGAAACTATTAATCGTAGAGTAATGATTAATATGTCATTAGATAACTTATAGAGTTCCGTTTCCTCTCGAAAGTATCGAAAGTCTCAAAAAGCTTCTTCAATGAGAAAGCCAAACAATTATCTATCTATATAAAATAGAATGTCTGTCGCTTGCAACGTTCGCAGGCAACGCCGACGCGATATCGAAAATATTCGCGGCAACCCTATCACGAATAACACAATAACACGAATGAATAGCACAAAGACGAGCAATTCTATACTCACGCGAGGACCAAATTATTATTTCGCACCAATCGCGAACGACGACGTAGCGCTCTATGCAGTGCGCGGGCAGGTACCCTGCAGGGCCACTCTCCGGCGACACGCGATAAGGGAACGCCGACGCGAACCCCGAGAGCAGATCGCTGACGCTCGTTAATACGCGAGAATTCCAAAGGAATGCGCGAAACGCAAGACTCTAATTATGACCGGATGTCGCGATATCCACGGTCTCGGCAACCGCCGAGCGATCTCGCGGAATTTCGACTAGCGCCAGAGTTTCGTGAGTTCTCGACTTTGGTGTTGGCGGTCCCGCTGACCCCGCGGTCGCGATCCCCAGGAGGCCAATCCTAGCAGCACACGGATATGTCGTCGCGAGGCCCCTCGCGTCCGCCACCGACCGCCAACACCAAAGTCGAGAACTCACGAAACTCTGGCGCTAGTCGAAATTCCGCGAGACTCTAGATTACGCCTTTTCCGGCGATTTTTCCGCCGCGTCCGGCGTACGTCGCGTCCGACGATTTGCACTAACACTAACCCAAAAAGACTCGAAAAACCGCTACGTGTACGCGGCCGGTCGGGGCGGGACGAAACACGGCACTCGCGGCTTCACCGTGGCCGTTTACACACTAATTACTGTGGAGGGCAACCTCGCCGGTCCCGCTGATCCCCTGGGCGATGTCCGAAGCGTCGTCACAGGCGCCGGGGATGATCAACTCGCTCGGAATCCGGACAATCAGCAATACGCGATAACTTTCTCGAGAACGCAAAGTAGCTCCATTCGCGAGACGTCTACTCAAGTCGGCGGGCGAACCAGGAGAGATCGAGCGGTCCGCTCGATGTGGAATCGAAAGCGCGCCCCTCTCTGGGGGTGCGAGGTAATCAGGCGCGGCGTCACGACCAATCGGGGCTGAGCGCGTCGCGGATCACGCGCGCGCTGTCGCAGGCATCCTGCGGGGGTCCTTTGCGCCTTCCAGGCGTCCTTGGTACCGTAAATTTTTCCGCCCGGTGTTTTGCGTGCTCGGGCTTGGGAGAGGTTCACTGGCGCACAGTACAATTGCACACGTTGCAATTGCACACCGTGCTATTAGACACAAAAAATTGCGCACCGTTCGATTGGACACCGTTCGATTGGACACGGTTCGATTGGACACCGTTCGATTGGACACGGTTCGATTGGACACGGTTCAATTGCGCACAGTTCTATTGCGCACAGTTCTATTGCGCACAGTTCTATTGCGCACCGTTCAATCGCGCACCGTTCAATCGCGTACCGTTCAATTGCACACCGTTCAATTGCGCACAGTTCTCATAAAGCGAGGTCCACCCAGCCTACCGGCGGAGGGGGTGCGGGAGGGGGGCCGAAGACCCACCGTTTGCACCCCCCGCGTGTGTGTGTGTACACCATGTGCGTAATAGAACGGTGCGCGATTGAACGGTGCGCAATAGAACTGTGCGCAACTGAAGGCTTCTCCTTGACTCCTCTCGTCCGAAGGTCTCCTTCCGAACAGAGGAACGCTGGCCAGCCGTCCCGGGTCCGTTCGGATGTCTCGGGGTTGGTTTGGTGGTAGCTCTCGACTCCTCGGGGGAGAAAGGCCTTATCGCGGCCCTGTCGGCCTCTCGCCGATCAGCTGCGCCATACGTGTCCGCCACGCGCCCCGCGGTCGGACTCCTCACCGGGTCTCGCGATATCCTCGCGCCGCTCCGTCCCTTGCCGTGGATCTCGCCCCCGTCGCCGGCTTCCGCATTCCTGGTCCCGGAGCGCGGTGCCTCGGCAAGGTGCCACATTTTCATGCAAAATAAAATAAAGAAAATGAGCAAACGATACGCATTTTAACGTTTCGGTAAACCCCCTGGAGACTTTGCGGTCGCTTTCCTGGCTCGCCCGCGGGCGCGAACCCGCGCCTTGTGACGGCGGCGGGGCACTGCCACGTGCGGCGAACCGTCACGTCACAATATATATGTATGTATGTATTTTGTTCATATATATTTTGTGTATATATTTCTTATATTGTTTTTACGTATTTTTTGTATTATTTTTACATAGGCAAGACGATATACAATAGAGGATAAGATATTTTGCTTAGGCATTTATTGTAGATCCCGTTCCTCTTATAATTACATATCCAAGTATTTATTGTGTCCTTCGGACAATACTCTAAACACACAATTCAATCCCATTTTGATCGATACTGGGTGTAATAACATTATACGAAAATATCTCACATAAAGTGCAAAAAAGGTGGATCCGAAAGACTTATACATTATACTTGCTTGAAATGAAATGGCTATTCAACCCGCTGTTAAATATAAAGTTAAAAGCGACAAAATCATCGAATTTGAAGATTGCGGAACGAGACAAACACGAAGATTTGCAGTTCACGCTATTGCATTCTACATCAGGTCTCTAGAATCTGGTCATAAAATGCCTATTGAGTATGGCTTCTGCAATAGTGCAACAACGTCTATCCAACTTACGAGATGTGTAAAGGAATGGATTGAACATCTGCAAAGAGGTGGTTTTAAGACAGTAGCAACTGTTTGCGACCAAGGAGGACTGAATATTGAAACAATAAACACATTAATTACAGAAATACGTGCACAACATTTAAGACATACTAGTAAGTACACTGTTTGTGTGTGTGTGTGTACACACATTATATTTACACAACTTCTCTAATTGTTATATAATATGTACAATACTAGTTATCTTTTTTCAGAAACGCTGCCCGTAGGAAATACATTTTATGTTGTTCTTGCATGTATTGTGCCTTTATACGATTATGTACATCTTCAAAAAGGTGTACGTAATAATCTCTTAAACAGAGATTTACTTCTGAATAAAGATGCCAATTATTCTGAGCGTGAAGGCCAATGTGCTTCTTGGGATGATATAACAACAGCATATGCAATCGATCAACAATGTTTTCAACATCGGCAGAAGATGAAAAAATTAACACGCTCATATTCATCCGCATTTAATTCCCAAAATAAAAGTAAAGCTTACAGTACAAGTTCTGAGCTATACTGTAGCGGACTTTATAGACATGATACTTACTTTAAATAAAGAAGATAAGAATAATTATTTAGTTTGTGTGAAACAGATATACTTGCCTTTATATTACAAAACAATAATATGCGTTACTAACTTGTTACTTTTTATGATAGATGTACAAACAAACAATGCAACAATGCATTTATCCAAAAATGCCGCTGCAACAGCAGAAGCATTATTCTTCTTTGACGACCTTTTTGATTCCTTTAATGGAAATAGTGAGCAAGGACTCAGCAGTATTATCACACAAAATAGCAGACATTAAAAATTTTTGGCAAGAAGCATTGCATAAACTAAAAAAGATGGAATTTGTCGAGAAAAAAAGTTACAAGTCTTTAAGAAGAAATAAGCCTAAGTGTTTGGTAAACTGGAGGCAAACGGTACAAGGCACAAAATATTTGTGGCAAATGCTCCAGGCATGTGGATTTACCACACTCAATTTAAAATATTTAAATCAAGATCATGTAGAGAATTTATTTAGTCAAATTAGAAATCATGGACATCAGAACACTAATCCTACACCATACTTATTTAGCACATAGTTTAAAGTTAAATTAACGTGCAATCTGACATCAAGGTACTCTGTATCAGCAATTTGTAAAGAAGACAAAGAAAGCTTTTTACCATTATTGTCCTTAATACGTGCAAAAGAAATCGAAGGTTCAGAACAAAATGAAATAAATGTGGAATGTGATGAAGCCTATTCCAGACAAATCTGATGAGTCACATACTTCGTTCATAGACACGAAAAGGATCGTTAATATTGTTAAGAAGAAGAGTAAAATTGAATGTGCTGAATGTACTGCAATAATGGAAAACGAAAGAACTGCACAAATGCTGGAGCATGCTATAAACATTGCTGAAAATCGATTTTATGATTTCTGTTATGAAAAAAATGTCAAATATAAGCTTGTATAAATATTTCGTGAAGAGGCATTTTCTAAAACATATTTTCACTGCACTGATATGCAAAACACTATACTTGACATTTTTGCACATCATTTTATTATAGAATAGTGCAATATGATAAATAAAATTTTGCGGGGACAAATAAAAGATAACTCAAATAAAACTTATATACAGTTATCAGGCACATAGGATGTCATTGAAATATTACAGGAAGAATGGTAAGAAAATGATAACATTTTGCAAATATTTTTAAATTATTGTTAGAGCATGTATTAAAATATAATTTAAATATATGTATACATATGTATATATTTTTTGTTACAGTGTCGTTTGGAAAAACTACTTCATAACATTAAGAAGAACAGAAAAAATATTTCTGTGCACGCATCACACACACACACACACACACACACACACACACACACACACACACAACATTCACTTTATCATATTGTTAAGAAGAATATAACACACACATGCATATACATATACAGGGTGTACCAAAAATTCCGGAACGACCAAATATCTCGGAAAAATATGGAAGATTCGGAAAAATGTTTCAGACAAAACTCGTATGGTTTTAAGGGGGACATAAGATGGTAGCAACGATTTGACACTGGATGGTCGTTTGTAGGTCACGTAAACGTCACCTTCAGTTTCTTAAATAAAACCCTTTATATTGTAGTATATCGTTTGAAAGGGCATAAAATAAGAAAAATTTTGGCGCAAGTTGAAGGTCGATACGTTGACCCGTTCGGGAGTTATTTAGGGTCAAAAATTGATTTTTTCGAAATTTGACCCTAAATAACTGCAAAACGAATCAACGTATAGATTTCTGGTTTGCGCCAAATTTTTTCTCTTTTTATGCCCTTTTAGACGATATACTACAATATGGGGGCTTTTATTTGAAATTTTTGAGGTGGAGTCTCTCTGGAGCATTGAAAAAGTTTAAGCACCGAGACAGGGCCGCGACTTCCTGGGCATCCGAGCGGACCCGGGACGTTTGGCCAGCGTTTTCCCCTCGGGAGGACGGAACTCAGCGATTCAAGGAAGGCCTGGGGGGCGCAAAGGACCCCCGCAGGTTGTCTACGACCGTGCACGCGTGATACGCGACGCGCTAATCGGCCCCTATTGGTCGCGACGTCGCGCACGGTTATCGCGCAACCCCTGAGAGGGGCACGTCTTCGATGCGGCATCGAGCGAACCGCTCGATCTCTCTTGGTTCATCCGCCGGTGTGTTACGACGTTTCGCGAGTAGTTGCTGTTTCGAATTTCGGCGAAGTTTCCGAGGATATCGGATCCAAGCAATCCCCAGCACCTGTGACAACTTCCACGACGACGCCAAGGAGTCAGCGGGACCGGTGAGGCTGCCCTCAGCGTATTAGTGTGTACGATAGCCACGTTCGAGCCGCGAATGTCACGTTCCGCTCCGCCCCGACTCGCCATTCTCTCGGATATCACGTGCGCGTAGCGATTTTCGGGTTTTTGGTGTTTCGCGAAATTCGTCGGACGCGACGTATGCCGGACGCAGCGTAAAGCGATTGAATCCTGTTGCCTGGGGTTGTCGCAATAGAGTCTCGTAGAGTCTCGAAATTTTGGTGTTGGCAGTCGGTAGCGGTCTCGAGAAGCCTCGATACGGTAGAATCGTGAGCTATTAGGTGATTCGGCCTCCTGGGGACCGTAACCGCGGGGTCGTGAAACATCTCGGCAGCTGCCGAGATCGGGAGATCGCGAGTGATTAGTGTTATCGCGTGAGGCGTGAGAGTGGCCTTGAGGGGTATCTGCCCGCACGCCGCGTAGAGACCAGAGCTACGTCATTGTTTGCGATTCGTGCGGTAGGATTAAAATACTATTTGTCGTGTCGTCGTTACGTTAATCGTGATAGAGGTGTCGCGAGTATTTTCGACTTAGCATCTGCGTTAACTGCAATCATCGCGTGCTACCGATTAATTTGCTTATTTTGCGTTGCGTTCCTGTGAGCGGGCTCAGGCGCGCCGAGCGAGGCGCTGCCCCTCATGTTGTTTACGAGATATTTGTCGTCGATTCCCTTCTCGCAATAACATTATTACTTGTTGTATTTTTGTGTTATTTGAATCTAAGTTGTTCAGTGCGTAAATTAATTCACCGAACACCGTTTCACGTTCTGTTGCATCTAACTCCGTTTTGGATATCACTAGCGTTTCTCTCCGACGTAATTCTTTACTTTAATACGACAACCGGTTAAGGTAACACAACCCCCCCTGGGGGGAGGGGGGAGGTACCCTATATTATAGCGCTTGACTAGGGAAGTTCAGTGGTGGTACTCTCCCTTGTTAACTCTCACCCGTTAGACCCCCAAGCGGGAAAATGTAAAATAATCTTAAAAAAAACAATATAAATATATACACATTTAATCACTTTTTAACCCTCTACGGGTAGTAATTAAAAGTATATGCGGGGGGGGGGCTTCGCCACCCTTTTATCCTGCACCCTGACCCCTTGTGTATATGCGGGGGGCTCCACTTAAAAAAAAACTGACCTAACTCAACCCGATTGGTGTGTGGGTAGAGAAGTGCGTGCGTGGATGCAGTTGGTTCCGCCCTTCTGCGGGGGGGGGGGGGGGGGGGTTGCATTGGTGTGCGTACGCAAGGTAGGACCCGTACGCAAGGTAGGACGTTCCATTCACCCGACATGTAAGATCTGTATATCTATTAAATCTTCACCTTACTAAATAGATGAGTCTACCATATACTAAAAATATTGATACTGAAAAGATTAGCGAGGCCCCGTACGCAAGGTAGGACGTTCAATTTACCCGACATGTAAGATCTGTATATCTATTAAATCTTCGCCTTACTAAATAGATGAGTCTACAATATACTAAAAATATTTATACTAAAAAGATTAGCGAGGCCCCGTACGCAAGGTAGGACGTTCCATTCACTTGACGTGTAGAATTTATATATCTATTAAATCTTCGCCTTACTAAATAGATGAGTCTACAATATACTAAAAATAGATACAGAATAGATTAGCAAGACCCCTACGCAAGGTAGGGCGTTGCCCCTCTCTCCACAACCACCCTTCCTGCCAGCGCCTGTTTCACATTTTTTTCTACCAGGTTAAGTCTTGTTTTCGTAATAGATGTTGCTTTTGCAATAGAAAAGTGTTATATCAAAGTCGGGGGGGCTCCGCCCCCCCAAACCCCCCTGGCCGGGGGCTTCGCCCCTTGGACCCCCCTTGGGAGCTTCACCTGGATCTCGTTTTACAACTTAGCATGTAGTACGTGTAAGCGAAACTCCCAATGGGGGATCCAGAAGGGCTAAGCCCCCCGAAAGGGAGTCCAGGGAGGTTCGGGGGGGCCTCGCTTTACAACTTACAAAATACATACGTGGACAGCGGGCGGGTTCCACACGGTTTGGAGGAGGGCGGGAGGGGTGGGCAAAGGCCTCCCCCCACATATACTTTTAATCACTACCCGTAGAGGGTTAAAAAATGATTAAATGTGCAAATATTTATTTTATAAATTATTTTACATTTTTCTCCTTGGGGGTCTAACGGGTGAGAGTTAACAAGGGAGAGTACCACCACTGAACTTCTCTTGTCAAGCGCTACAATATAGGGTACCTCCCCTCCCCCCCAAGGGGGGGTGCGTAACCCCAACCCGACCCAACCTACTTATTTCGAAAGTCCGGAAAATTTTATCTGTTATTCATTCACTTGATTATTCTGATTTTGTTTTGTTCAGGATTCGCCGTTTATATGTTACATATTTTCAAGCTCTATGTATTAACGCGAGATTAGGAAGGTTCTCGGCGGTTATGTTGACAACCACGCGTACAAAGGCTTCACGAGCCTGTCATGCTCCGAAATTCCTTAGCCGCGTGCGTTTTCGAGTTCAGCGTTCTGCGTGCCGATTGTGAGAGCTCAGTTCGTGTTCGGCAGGCGAGCGAGGCGAAGCGGATAATAACGTGTGTAAATCGCTGTGTTCTATAACAAGTGCGGGCATAAAATCTCCCCCCTTTTTCCTGCGATTACACGGCCTCACGTAGCTTTGAGCTACTCTGCTCCTGTATCGAGCCCCTCCGCCCTCGCGTGCTGCACGATCTCCGTCTCCGCGAGCTCCAATCAGTCGTTTCGGCGTGCTTCCCTAATTTTCCCAGATTCGTGCGCGTTTCAAGATTTCCGTACGGCTCGCATCAAGATCTCCGTCGGTCCTCAGTATTTCGAGTCATTCGCGCGCATCAAGATTTCCGTGACCTCCGCGTCAAGATATCCGTGTCCTTTACAAGCACGCCGAGACTTACTTGCGCTCGCGTAATTATAAGTCCGTTTGCGCCCTGAAGGACAATAATTTACCAGGCTCACTGCTCGTTAAGCTTATCAGTGGTGCTTACTGCTTTGTATCTTTGTTTCTGTGACCTTGTGATTTAAATATATATGGATTTATTGTTAATACTGGCGAGTGATTTATTGAGAGTGCCCGCTTAACTGTCGAGCCTTCTGACAAGGTCGATCCCAGTGATCCTCAGTCAATCCCAAACACGTTTAATTTTCTCCTCAACTGTAATAAACGAGGATCATTCTTCCTCAATTATTTGACTGTAACTATCCTGCTTGTTTTCTTTCTCAAACATAATAACCGAAAATTGTTATCCATCGATCTTTTGACTATTACTATTCTGTTTACTTCATTTTGAATTATAATAAACGAAACTTATTGTTATTCCGATGTCTAGCGATTAGTGTGACTTATTTTGTGTTCGTTTGCCGAATTTGCGCTGCCCTGCATCCACCCCTTCCCTCTACCGTTAGGCCGAGCTGGCTGGCCCCTCGTGCGAAAGGCTTTCTTGGTTTTCGCAATTTAGTGTCGGGTTTCGGAAATTTAGTGGACACGAGCGAATCGCGTCTGGCGCCCAACAAGAAATTTTGGCGAACGGCCTAATTTGCGCAAGGGATTATCCCGAAAGGCCTACCACCCTACTCTCCTGCCGCCCCTTTTGCTTTGGCTCGAAAAAGCCGTGACAGTATATATATGTATATTGTATATACTGTGACGTGGCAGCTCCGCTGCACGTTGCAGCGTCCCCGCCGCCGCCACGGGGCGCGGAATTGTGCTCGGGGGCGAGCCGGAAGAGCAGCGCGAAATCTCCAGGGGGGGCTTCGTAGTCATTAATTGCGTACTAATTATTTTTTTTTCGTTTTATTTTATTATATTCTGTAATCGCGGCACCTCGCCGGGATTCACCGGCGAAAACATCTTCGGCAGCGATCTTGCGGGCATCATGGGGGAGGAGCAGTGCGAGGGGCAAAGGACGCCCCAGAATTTAGCAGTGCAGAGGCGAAGGACCGTCGCGGGCCACGCAAAGGGGAGAGCGGAGCGGGACTTTGACCGCGTGATCCCGGCGCTCTGGATGCGGGCGGGCGTCCGACCCGCTTTCATCGAGCGCCCCATCGATTAATTATCGCGGAGTCGCGAGGCAACCCGCAACGGATCACGCGAGATTACGTTACGCGAACTGTCGCGGCGTACTTGCGGGATCGATCCCGATTGGCCCGCGCTATCGCGCCACCGACGTACGCACCCCCCGGGGTGGGGCGCGTCGTCGATCCGCAATCGAGCGACCGAAGGGACGATCTCTTTCGGTTCGCCCTCTCGACGTGTCAACACGTGTTCGCGTGATAAGTGCCGTGACCCGGCTTTGAGTGCGATCAGCGGTGAGATTGTGAGGCCAGCTGTCCGGTCCGGCAGGTGCCCTGAGGAGGCGGCGACGTCGAGGAGACAGAGTCAACTACCGGTGAGGTTGCCCGAGTATTATTTAGTGTACAGCCACGGGAAAGCCGTCGGGTCGCGTTCGCGTTTCGTGCCGACTCGCGTTAGTGCCGCTTTTGTGCATTTTGGTGTCCGCTCGCCGTGCACGGCGTAGCAAATAATTGGTGATTTCGCGGTAGCGATCGGCATCGAGCGCGGAGGGCCCCCTTGGCGATCGCGCGAGCTTGTGTGTGCGGGATTAGAGCCTCGCGGATTCGCGTCGCGTAACGACCCCTTGGAGATCGCGATCGCGGGCGTGTGCGGCGACCTTCGGCGGGGCCGAAGGGCGAGATATCGCGTTCGCGCGGACGGCATACGGGAGTGGCCGCGTATTAGATTCGTGTACGGTGTACGTCCTCGGGTTCGCGTTGAGTGTGGCGTAACTTCGTATCTGCTCGCGTACCGGGTGAAGTCCGGCGTGCTGACGACCGGCTTCGAGTGCGCGTTGAGTGTGGCGTGGACTCGTATCTGCTCGCGTTCCGTTAGAGTTCGACCCTTTTTGGCGTTTTCGATTGCGTTGTGCCGTCCCGAGTCGTACCCGCGTTCGCGCTCGCGCCTCCGCCGCCGCGCCCCCGCGTGCGAGTCACGTCGCGCCCGCATACCGCGTGTTTTTGCATGTTTTTCGCTGCGTATTATTTCCGTGTCGCGTTCCGGGGTCTTGTTAGTTGCGCCGCTCGGGATCTATCATTCCCGATATCCTCAGGAGATATTATTTGCGACGCTACCCCATCGTATTACTTGCGATATCGTTTCGCGATATTATATTGCGTTATTCGGCGCGATACTTTCTCGCGTTATTAGTCGTTATTATCTTGCGTTATTAGTCGCGATATTATTTCGCGTTATTATCTTGCGTTATTAGTCGCGACATTATTGCGCGGTATTATTTGTATTATTATTTTGCGTTACCTATTGGTGTTATTATTTTGCGTTCTTAGTCGCAACATTATTTCGCGTTATTGTTAGTGATATTCTTTACGTGCTTCATCGCCATGATTCAGCGTTATTAATGAGGATATTATTTGGCGTAAGCGTTAGAGATATTAGTTTGCGTTACGAGTGGCGATAAAATTCGTCGTTACTATTCGTAGTAGGATTTCGCGTTATTGGTTGTAATTGTTCGACCTTATTGTTTGCGACCGTATTTCGCGATCTTCTTTCGCGTTATTATTCGCGATCTTTCTTCGCGTTATTATTTGCGATATCCTTTCGCGTTACTATTTGTATCGTTTGCCTAGTTTCTTGCGTTCCTCGCTGCCGCGTATTTGTTTTGCTCTATTATTCGCGTTCGATATTCTTGAGTGTTAAGCGTGGTTTACACGGAGCTACTTTTGACGCTAGTCGCTGGTTTCTTTTATCGCTAACTTCTCGCTCTTTCAGAGCGAGTTTTTGGCTGACAAAGTAGCTAGCGTTAAAGCATTTACACGTTGCTGGTAAATAATATAAAAGTTGCCAGCGTTTTGGAGATAATTTTGTGGAAACGACCAGTTTCAAGAGTCATGGCGTCACAGAATGATATATTTTGAGTCGTTGTTGTGCTTTGTGCACGAGCTCTTCAAGCTGAAATTCGTGGTTTTGTGATAAAACAGAAAAGAAAAAAAGGAATGTGGGTACGGAAATGGATAGCTAGGAGACTAACTCATGGGGCATCAGACAATCTCTTCAAGGAACTAGCATTGGAAGATTCAATCGCGTATCGTAAAGTATTGCGATTAACGTGCGAGAAATTTGAGGAGCTCTTGAAGAAAGTACATCCACTTATTCAGAAAAAGGACACTTTAATGCGGCTTGCTGTTCCATCCCGGACCAAGCTGGAAATTACTCTTCGATATTTAGCCACAAGGGACTCCTATTGCCAGCTATTCGCTTGGCGAGAGCGTTAAAGTTGGACATGTTCAACTTTGGCGCAGCGACTATTAGACTCCGCGACTTAAAAATTTTAGACGCTAGCAACTAAAAAACGAGCGTCTAGAAGAAGTTTCTACCAGCGAATTCGCTGACGAATTAAGAAGCTCGCTTAAAGCGAATAAAAGCAGCGCCGTGTAAACCACGCTTTAGAGTCAAGTCCGAATATTATTTCGCGTACTTGGGATTATTTCCATTATTATTGTGTTATTATTTGCGACCTTATTTAGTATTATTATTAGCGATCTTAATGGCGATAATTATTACTTGCGATATCAACGATATTATGTTTGCGTTGTTTGCTGCCGCGTATTAGTTTTGCGTTATTACTCGCGTCGATATTTTGTATTAGAGTTGTGTCGGATATTATCCAGGGGTATTGGTTGAGTCGGAATATTAACTTTGCGTTACCCTGGTCGATCTTTGGCGTTGTTTCGACTGTCGTTCGCGTTATCCGGAACCTTTCTCGCGTTATTGTTAAGTTACGGAATATTTTGCTGATTTGCGTGCTCTATTGCGCCCGTAGTTGCGTCGCGCGTGCGAAGAGCTCACGCCGACACGGCGTAAAAACCACTGACGACAGAACAGAACCAAGTAGACCGGAGCTGAATCTCCGAGTCTAATTGATAGTGATTTATTGCGATCCCAGCGTGATTATCTGTTTCTTGGGCGAGTTGTAATCTCGCAAGAGTACGCTGTCGCGCCTCGTTTGGCGCACGCAGAAATTATACTTGATCGTCGACGTTTGTGGCGTTATTATTTGTATTATTTACCGGATTACGTTTTGATTGCGAGAGATATCGCGAATGTTATTTGGATCTCATGGCTTAGTTCTTTGTTTGTTCCGTAACGATCCAGAGATCGTTCTAATTTAATCACTCAGCAGTTTCATAACTTCCAATATATTTTCCGTCTGACTCTATGTTACTCGTTGTCGCGTATTATTCATCGCGTACGCTCGCGCTTGATATTACTTCGCGTTCTTCTTTAGTTTTTGTCAACGAACTTGATTACAGTTCGATAGGCGGGGGGCGATTGCCTCACTCAACCTTGTTCTTATTCCACGGATCAATTTAAATATTACTATTAAAATTACTATTATTAAACCACTGTTTCACCAATTTCATTACCAGATCTTAGTAATAAACGATCATCTATTTTTATTATATTCGAAATGTGGCGAATTATTTAGCCGTTATCCCGTCGTCCTCTTGCACTGCCCTGCCTTGCCCTGCCCCTCTACCGTTAGGTCGAGCTGGTCGGCCTTCGCACGAATAATTAAATTGGAGCTTTCGTGAGTCATTACTTACGTTTTGGCGAATTTCTGCGAATTGAAGCATTCGCGTTGTCGTGATAAATTATTTGAGGATCGTTGTATTTAGTGGACGCGATTTGCCGCGTCTGGCGCCCAATAGTTTATTTCGCGAGTCAAGAGATTTCGTGCGAGGGACCAATTTGAGAGGCCTGACACCTGACTCTCTACCGTCCCCTTTTGATCCGGCTTGCGCCCGCGTGCAAAAAGCCGTGACAAAATTTGGCGCCCAACGTGGGGCTGCCTAAATAAACCGGAGAAAGGCAGTCAGAGAGGCATATTAGCGCTTTCATATTCTGTGGGAGTGACGGCAGAGATTGTTGAGAAATAAATAACATTTGTTTGTGCTATTAATCTTGTTATTTTCTTAAGTGATATTTCAGGATTGATTTAAATTTCTCGTCGCGCTGTGTAATTCTTGGTCTGCTAAATTTCGGGGGAATAAATTTGCGAATTCGGTGCGTATTCGGAACGTTGCCGAGCATAAGAATTTGGTGAGAGTTCGCGGACAATAGGATCGGAATTTTGTTTACGTGCGGACTGATCGTGGAGTCGGCGAGACTGTTTGTCTATTTCGCGTTACCTTCGAATTCCTTTCGCGTATATTGTCGGTGTAGTTATCGCGGTTAGAATATCGAGAAAATACAGGGTCGGAAATCGCGGAATATTTCCAAATGGATTCGACCGAAATTAATGACGAGTGGATCCTACAGGCCACGCGCGAACAACTGATAGCAGAGCTAAACCGACGCGATTTGCCCACTGACGGAACCGACGCCGCCCTTGCGCTGCGCTTATTGCGTTTGCTGTCGACCGCGCGTCGTAACAGCGACCACGAGGTGGTGTCGGGACCCGTTAAGACGGCGGGCGTAGGGCACCTCGACATACCGTCGATCGACACCCGCCCGGATAGTCCGTCTGCAGCGATGGGTCCGCGTACGCGAGCAAGCACGTCAAGCACCCCTAGGGATAATGCGCGACGCGCCTCGCCAGAGGCGGCTCATAATTCCGCGTCGGCCGTGTATAACATAATGCGGAAATGGAACCTGAAGTTCTCGGGAACTCGCGGCGAGGACGCGGAGACCTTTTTGGTGCAAGTTGAGGAGGGGCGTGACTTAATGCCGGTCGAAGACGAGGACGTGTTGCGATGTATACCGTTCTTCTTGTCGGGTGTCGCGTTACATTGGTTTCGCGGGAAGAAGGCGCGCTTAACGACGTGGGCCGCGTTTAAAACCGCGTGGAGGGCGCGATTTGGTGATCCCAATTTTCAGTTCGCGCTTCGCGATGAGCCGCACGCAGGGGGAACGCGAGTTCGTTGTCGACTATTTGACTTGCCTAAACACGCTTTTTGAGCGACTCACGCCGCCATGGAGTGAGGAGGAAAAGATCGGGTACGCCCACCGCAATATGCTACCGCGACTCCAGATAATGGTCCCGCGAGACGCGGTGGAGGACCTCGAGACCCTCGAATTGATGGCGGCACGCGCGGAAGGTTGTTGTCGCGCCGCTCAAAAATATCAGGCTCCCCCTCCACCCGAACAGTCGTTGTTTCCGGATCTGGCGTATCGCGCGCCGAAGGGGGCGAATAAACAATCGGGCGGCAGGGCGAAAGAGACTCTGGCCGCACTCGATGTCGCGGCAACCGGCACAACCGACAAGAGTTCCGCGGGAAGAAGGGTAAGGCCCGCGCGCCTAAACCGAGCGCGACGACCGCCAAAACGAATGCCGCGTCCGAGACGTCGGTGAACGCAATCGCTGCCGCGAGCGGGACGTCCGGTAAAGAGGCCAAATGTTGGAATTGCGACCAATCTGGACACTTCGCGCGGGATTGTAAGGCCGCGCGGCGCATGCACTGTTATCGGTGCGGGAAAGCGGAGGTAACGATCCGTACATGCCCGACTTGTACGGGAAACGAGTAGAGGAGTCGCGAGATAGGGGCGAGACGACTCCTACCCCCCTCCGCCCCGGTAGATTCGTTAGCGTTGGGAGACCGTGAATTCGCGTACAGCTCGTTTGAGGCCAAAGGATCGGCAGCTTTGTTTTTCCTTCGTGTTAACATTGCGGGATATGATTTACGGGCCCTAGTGGATTCCGGATCCAGCCGTACCTTTGTAGGCCCGGACGTTATCGCGTTGATTAAAGAGAAGGGTTTCCAATTTCGTCCGACGGGGAAATGCGTAACGACGGCTACCAATCAAACCGCTAAAATCAGGGGGGAGGTCGCAGTTCCCGTTTGCGTGCAGTATAAAGCCCGAACAATTAAAGTATATTCGTTACCGACATTAGCGTTGCCGTGTATTTTGGGTATAGACTTTTTGATGTCGTTTGGTTTCGTCATTGATTTCGCGGCAAAAGCTTGGTATTTTGAGGACGATCCCTCGCGCCGACACTTTTTCGAAAAGGGGTCGGCCAGCTCTCTCGCGACAATCCGTATGGTTCCGCCAGGGGAGGCAGGCATTCCGGAATTGAATTCTCTCACTGAAGTTGCCGCGTGTAAGGATCTCGCGGATGTAGTTATCGAGGAGAGTTCACGCGATGGAGAGAATATCGCGTCGGGAGAAATTTCCGCGGATACGGTCGCCGCGGGGAACTCGCGAGAATCTGGGGTGGGGACGCGCGAGGCAGGCGCGTCACCGCTGGTTTGCAGCGGGCTGAGCGAGTTAACGCCCGAACAAAGCAACCAACTTGCGAGTCTTTTAGCGTCGGAAATTACGGGTGACCCGGAGAAACCCGGAGCTACCGCGTTGACCGAGCATCGGATAGACGTTGGCGGACACCCCCCTATAAAACAACGGTGTTATCCCGTGTCCCCAAAAATTCAGGAGGCAATCCACGCGGAAGTTGATAAAATGTTGGCCGCCGGTATTATCGAGCCTTCGCAGAGTGAATGGTCAACACCCGTCGTAATGATTAAAAAGCCTAACGGGAAATATCGTTTCTGTCTCGATTTCCGAAAGCTAAATGATGTCTCGAAAAAGGACGCGTATCCTTTGCCATATATGAGCGCGATCTTAGACAAACTGAGTAAAGCGCGTTACATTTCTACTATCGACCTGAGTCAGGCATATTTTCAGATTCCGCTCGAGCCAAAGAGTCGCGAATTAACAGCTTTCGCGGTACCCGGAAAGGGGTTATTCCATTTTACGCGAATGCCCTTCGGGCTAACGGGAGCTCCCGCGACGTTCCAGCGGTTTGCTGGATCGACTCATCGGGCCGGAGATGGAACCGCATGCTTTCGCGTACCTCGACGACATCGTCGTCGCCACCGAAACTTTCGAGGACCATCTCGCGTGGTTGGGAAGAGTGTTCGCTCGTATTCGCGAGGCGGGATTGACGATAAATCCGGAGAAAAGCGCGTTTTGTCGTTCGCAGGTTAAATACTTAGGCTTTCTGGTGCAGAAGGAAGGCGTAATGGTAGATCCGGATAAGACCGTGACGATTCGAACGTACCCCCCGCCGCGAAATCTGAAAGGGTTGCGCCGTTTTATTGGGATGGCTTCGTGGTATCGTCGGTTTATACCACAGTGCGCCACGTGCTTAGAACCGTTGACCCGCCTCTTGAAAAAGAATAACGCATGGGAGTGGGGAGAAGAGCAACAACGAGCTTTCGAGACAATTAAAGCCTGCCTTACGTCGCCGCCAACGCTATCGTGTCCGGATTTCCGCAAACCTTTCGTCTTGCAGACTGATGCCAGTACGGTCGGGTTGGGCGCGGTGCTGACTCAGACTATCGACGAGATCGAGCGCGTAATCGCGTACGCGAGCCGCGCGCTGACCGACGCTGAGCGTAAATATTCGACAACCGAACAAGAGTGCCTCGCAGTAGTATGGGCGATTAAAAAGTTCCGACCTTATCTGGAGGGTTACCGCTTCACGGTTATTACAGATCACAGCAGCCTTCGGTGGCTACATAATTTAAAGAACCCGACAGGACGATTGGCGCGATGGGCTCTCGAGTTACTCGAGTACGACTTTAGGATAGAGCATCGAAAAGGGGCTTTGCATCACGTGCCGGATGCCCTCTCGCGAATATACGAGCAGGACGAGGAATTGTGCGCCGCGGCCGCTGTCGCGAACGATTGGTACCGCCAAAGAATTATCGAGTTTAATGAGAATCCGCGTAGATTCCCCGGTTGGCAAGTCGTTGGGGATAAACTATATTATCGCAAGCCGCGCGCGGTCGTAGCCCAAACGGTCGGGAATCTTAACGAGTGGAAGCTCGTCGTACCGCCGGAGTCTCGCGAGGATACTATCCGTGAAAATCATGATCCGCCGTCCGCCGGACATCTGGGTGTTGAGAAAACTTATCGGAGGATCGCAATACGGTATCATTGGCCGCGAATGTTTACAGATGTCGCGAACTACGTGAGGCGGTGTGGCGTGTGCCAGCGAACTAAAGTAGAACAGGATCTTCCTATGGGGTTGATAGGACGGCGCGTTGTCGAGGCGCCGTGGATGGTAGTTGCCGCGGATATTATGGGTCCCTTACCCGCGAGTAAAACGGGGCACTCGTATCTTTTGGTGATCCAGGATTTGTTCTCCAAATGGATCGAGTGTTGCCCACTTCGTAAGGCGACCGGCAAAAAGATTCGCGAAGCTATCGAGGATTTGATTATCTTTCGCTGGGGCGCGCCACGCGTATTGTTGACAGATAACGGCACCGAGTTTCTCAACCGGGAGATACAGGCGTTGGCTGAGCAATACGGCTTCCACCACTCGACGGTGCCGCCATACCATCCGCAGGCGAACCCCGTCGAGCGGGTTAATCGTGTGTTAAAAACAATGATCACGGCTTTCTTAGAGCAAGATCACCGCGAATGGGATCGACACATTCAAGAATTTCGTTTCGCGTACAATTCGGCGCATCACACGTCGCTACAAGCAACGCCAGCGTTTTTAAATTTTGGGAGGGAACCACAACCAATAAATGTATCTCGCGGATCGGACGAGGCGATGGCCGAAATGGAGAGGGCCGACCCTGAGCCGTGGAAGGAGCGTATGGAGCGCGTCAAATACTTAAGGGAATGGGTGATCGAAAACTTAGAAGAGGCGCGCCAAAAGCAGACAAGATATTGCAATCAGCGACGACGAGCTCGTCAATTCGTAGTCGGCGATCAAGTATTAAAGAGGCAACATGTGTTGTCTTCTGCCGCGCAACATATTTCTGCCAAACTAGCCACGAAATATCATGGCCCTTTTGTAATTAAGAAGGTTCTGTCGCCAGTGGTATATGAGCTCGCCGATATAACGGGTAGCGCGGTCGGTAAAATCCATGTGAAAGACCTAAAACCTTACCACCACCCTCTCCCTTCGTAGGTGCTATCGCGAGTGAGCCCGTTGCCGAAAACCTTTGCTGTCGCCGAAAGAGAGAATAAAGGGAGAGTCAATATGGATAGAGAAGAGACTCTATTCTGCCTACGGTGGTTCCAGGCGATTACTCGCATCTCCATGGATTACCCGGGCTTCTGGGCGGCGCTTGCGGAACTGCTGCATCGTCGAGCGACACGGCGTCGCCACACCGGGGGCGTCGTGATTTGCGAGTTGCCCGAGACCCGCGAGGTGGCCACGCAAGTCTTTTCGGCGCCCCGGCGGACCCGCCGGGATGAACCGCGGGCCCCGCCAACAACCCGCGAAGTCGCCTGTCAGAGCGACAGCGAGCCGAAGGCCCCATCCGCCAGCTCGAGCGAGGGGGTTCCACTCGCCTGGGAGGACCTGCTGGGATGGGTGCGACCATCCGCGGAGCCGCGGAGCACCCCTTCAAGACCAGCAACGGAGTCGGGATCAACCTCCCCGACTGAGGCCGAAGAAGTCTGGAGTCCGGGGTCGGAGACCCGTACCCTGGGGAAGGAAAGTTGTTGGAACTGTGACGCTACCAACCACTTCGCGTACGAATGCCCGGAGCCAAGACGCCGGCAATTTTGTTTTCGATGCGGCCGTCCGGGAGTTACGGTCCGCACTTGCCCGGAGTGTGGAGACGCCTGGCGGGCGGAGGGCCCCTACATCAAGGGGAAGGGTCACCCCGGACCACAGCCCCCGCGAAGGCGCAGCGGACCACCCGGGACCCTGAAGATGTGAGCGCCGCTCCCGAGCTACCTTATCAGAGAAAGTTTTTTGTTTTGTTTCGCGTGCTGCCGCTACCCCGTATAAAGTTTTTTTGGTACCTTAATTTTACTTTTTATTTGATCGACCGGGACGGAAATTACTCCCCATTTTTCTTTCTTTCCTTTCTTTTTTCTCGAGGATACGTCCCCCCGTTTTCTTCTTTTCACAGGAGAGTCTCGCGCAAGGCTGTCGCGGGAGTAGTTATGTTGTTCCTCTCCATGTCCTTTTTTTTGATGCCCTCTCTCCGTTCAACACGCCCCCCCTGATACATTTTTTTTTTCTTTTCTCTCTCGTTCTCCTCTTCGTTGACCGGAACTACGAGAAAGAGGGGGGTAATCAAAGTAGGGAGAATGAATAGGAAGGGGATAAGGAAGTAGCGGTGTATATATTGTGAAATATATTTTTGTACGACGAATGAAAATGAGCCTCCACTTATTACCATCCCTGCGATCCCTGTTTGTCGCGGGTCCCCTGTTCGTACGTTTCCGTCATTACCGCGGATTACTCCGGATTGCGACGGGTCGCGAACCGACAGGCGGGAGGGCCAACCGACTGACCCCGTAGCGCGGATGCCCGGCTAGGGAGGGTTCGCGAGTGAGAGGCGAGAAGTCATTACCGAGTATTCGTCAGTGATCGTCCTTGTGATCGTCGAGTTATGGGGAGCCCTTCGCTGGAGATTTCGTACGTTTAAGGCTTTGGCTGTTAGGGGCAACCGACACCCGGTACGCTCGTTCTCGGCGTGGGGGTGTTGTGACGTGGCAGCTCCGCTGCACGTTGCAGCGTCCCCGCCGCCGCCACGGGGCGCGGAATTGTGCTCGGGGGCGAGCCGGAAGAGCAGCGCGAAATCTCCAGGGGGGGCCTCGTAGTCATTAATTGCGTACTAATTACCTTTTTTTTGTTTTATTTTATTATATTCTGTAATCGCGGCACCTCGCCGGGATTCACCGGCGAAAACATCTTCGGCAGCGATCTTGCGGGCATCATGGGGGAGGAGCAGTGCGAGGGGCAAAGGACGCCCCAGAATTTAGCAGTGCAGAGGCGAAGGACCGTCGCGGGCCACGCAAAGGGGAGAGCGGAGCGGGACTTTGACCGCGTGATCCCGGCGCTCTGGATGCGGGCGGGCGGAACGACCCCGCCACGACGGCGTTACGCCGTGAAGCGGCGTAATCGTCCCAAAACGGCTACGACTCCGACCTGGAGGTCACGAGGAGGGACGTCCCCGCGGCAGGGATGCCGTGGGGCGAACCGGGGCGTCCGACCCGCTTTCATCGAGCGCCCCATCGATTAATTATCGCGGAGTCGCGAGGCAACCCGCAACGGATCACGCGAGATTACGTTACGCGAACTGTCGCGGCGTACTTGCGGGATCGATCCCGATTGGCCCGCGCTATCGCGCCACCGACGTACGCACCCCCCGGGGTGGGGCGCGTCGTCGATCCGCAATCGAGCGACCGAAGGGACGATCTCTTTCGGTTCGCCCTCTCGACGTGTCAACACGTGTTCGCGTGATAAGTGCCGTGACCCGGCTTTGAGTGCGATCAGCGGTGAGATTGTGAGGCCAGCTGTCCGGTCCGGCAGGTGCCCTGAGGAGGCGGCGACGTCGAGGAGACAGAGTCAACTACCGGTGAGGTTGCTCGAGTATTATTTAGTGTACAGCCACGGGAAAGCCGTCGAGTCGCGTTCGCGTTTCGTGCCGACTCGCGTTAGTGCCGCTTTTGTGCATTTTGGTGTCCGCTCGCCGTGCACGGCGTAGCAAATAATTGGTGATTTCGCGGTAGCGATCGGCATCGAGCGCGGAGGGCCCCCTTGGCGATCGCGCGAGCTTGTGTGTGCGGGATTAGAGCCTCGCGGATTCGCGTCGCGTAACGACCCCTTGGAGATCGCGATCGCGGGCGTGTGCGGCGACCTTCGGCGGGGCCGAAGGGCGAGATATCGCGTTCGCGCGGACGGCATACGGGAGTGGCCGCGTATTAGATTCGTGTACGGTGTACGTCCTCGGGTTCGCGTTGAGTGTGGCGTAACTTCGTATCTGCTCGCGTACCGGGTGAAGTCCGGCGTGCTGACGACCGGCTTCGAGTGCGCGTTGAGTGTGGCGTGGACTCGTATCTGCTCGCGTTCCGTTAGAGTTCGACCCTTTTTGGCGTTTTCGATTGCGTTGTGCCGTCCCGAGTCGTACCCGCGTTCGCGCTCGCGCCTCCGCCGCCGCGCCCCCGCGTGCGAGTCACGTCGCGCCCGCATACCGCGTGTTTTTGCATGTTTTTCGCTGCGTATTATTTCCGTGTCGCGTTCCGGGGTCTTGTTAGTTGCGCCGCTCGGGATCTATCATTCCCGATATCCTCAGGAGATATTATTTGCGACGCTACCCCATCGTATTACTTGCGATATCGTTTCGCGATATTATATTGCGTTATTCGGCGCGATACTTTCTCGCGTTATTAGTCGTTATTATCTTGCGTTATTAGTCGCGATATTATTTCGCGTTATTATCTTGCGTTATTAGTCGCGACATTATTGCGCGGTATTATTTGTATTATTATTTTGCGTTACTTATTGGTGTTATTATTTTGCGTTCTTAGTCGCAACATTATTTCGCGTTATTGTTAGTGATATTCTTTACGTGCTTCATCGCCATGATTCAGCGTTATTAATGAGGATATTATTTGGCGTAAGCGTTAGAGATATTAGTTTGCGTTACGAGTGGCGATAAAATTCGTCGTTACTATTCGTAGTAGGATTTCGCGTTATTGGTTGTAATTGTTCGACCTTATTGTTTGCGACCGTATTTCGCAATCTTCTTTCGCGTTATTATTCGCGATCTTTCTTCGCGTTATTATTTGCGATATCCTTTCGCGTTACTATTTGTATCGTTTGCCTAGTTCTTGCGTTCCTCGCTGCCGCGTATTTGTTTTGCTCTATTATTCGCGTTCGATATTCTTGAGTGTTAAGCGTGGTTTACACGGAGCTACTTTTGACGCTAGTCGCTGGTTTCTTTTATCGCTAACTTCTCGCTCTTTCAGAGCGAGTTTTTGGCTGACAAAGTAGCTAGCGTTAAAGCATTTACACGTTGCTGGTAAATAATATAAAAGTTGCCAGCGTTTTGGAGATAATTTTGTGGAAACGACCAGTTTCAAGAGTCATGGCGTCACAGAATGATATATTTTGAGTCGTTGTTGTGCTTTGTGCACGAGCTCTTCAAGCTGAAATTCGTGGTTTTGTGATAAAACAGAAAAGAAAAAAAGGAATGTGGGTACGGAAATGGATAGCTAGGAGACTAACTCATGGGGCATCAGACAATCTCTTCAAGGAACTAGCATTGGAAGATTCAATCGCGTATCGTAAAGTATTGCGATTAACGTGCGAGAAATTTGAGGAGCTCTTGAAGAAAGTACATCCACTTATTCAGAAAAAGGACACTTTAATGCGGCTTGCTGTTCCATCCCGGACCAAGCTGGAAATTACTCTTCGATATTTAGCCACAAGGGACTCCTATTGCCAGCTATTCGCTTGGCGAGAGCGTTAAAGTTGGACATGTTCAACTTTGGCGCAGCGACTATTAGACTCCGCGACTTAAAAATTTTAGACGCTAGCAACTAAAAAACGAGCGTCTAGAAGAAGTTTCTACCAGCGAATTCGCTGACGAATTAAGAAGCTCGCTTAAAGCGAATAAAAGCAGCGCCGTGTAAACCACGCTTTAGAGTCAAGTCCGAATATTATTTCGCGTACTTGGGATTATTTCCATTATTATTGTGTTATTATTTGCGACCTTATTTAGTATTATTATTAGCGATCTTAATGGCGATAATTATTACTTGCGATATCAACGATATTATGTTTGCGTTGTTTGCTGCCGCGTATTAGTTTTGCGTTATTACTCGCGTCGATATTTTGTATTAGAGTTGTGTCGGATATTATCCAGGGGTATTGGTTGAGTCGGAATATTAACTTTGCGTTACCCTGGTCGATCTTTGGCGTTGTTTCGACTGTCGTTCGCGTTATCCGGAACCTTTCTCGCGTTATTGTTAAGTTACGGAATATTTTGCTGATTTGCGTGCTCTATTGCGCCCGTAGTTGCGTCGCGCGTGCGAAGAGCTCACGCCGACACGGCGTAAAAACCACTGACGACAGAACAGAACCAAGTAGACCGGAGCTGAATCTCCGAGTCTAATTGATAGTGATTTATTGCGATCCCAGCGTGATTATCTGTTTCTTGGGCGAGTTGTAATCTCGCAAGAGTACGCTGTCGCGCCTCGTTTGGCGCACGCAGAAATTATACTTGATCGTCGACGTTTGTGGCGTTATTATTTGTATTATTTACCGGATTACGTTTTGATTGCGAGAGATATCGCGAATGTTATTTGGATCTCATGGCTTAGTTCTTTGTTTGTTCCGTAACGATCCAGAGATCGTTCTAATTTAATCACTCAGCAGTTTCATAACTTCCAATATATTTTCCGTCTGACTCTACGTTACTCGTTGTCGCGTATTATTCATCGCGTACGCTCGCGCTTGATATTACTTCGCGTTCTTCTTTAGTTTTTGTCAACGAACTTGATTACAGTTCGATAGGCGGGGGCGATTGCCTCACTCAACCTTGTTCTTATTCCACGGATCAATTTAAATATTACTATTAAAATTACTATTATTAAACCACTGTTTCACCAATTTCATTACCAGATCTTAGTAATAAACGATCATCTATTTTTATTATATTCGAAATGTGGCGAATTATTTAGCCGTTATCCCGTCGTCCTCTTGCACTGCCCTGCCTTGCCCTGCCCCTCTACCGTTAGGTCGAGCTGGTCGGCCTTCGCACGAATAATTAAATTGGAGCTTTCGTGAGTCATTACTTACGTTTTGGCGAATTTCTGCGAATTGAAGCATTCGCGTTGTCGTGATAAATTATTTGAGGATCGTTGTATTTAGTGGACGCGATTTGCCGCGTCTGGCGCCCAATAGTTTATTTCGCGAGTCAAGAGATTTCGTGCGAGGGACCAATTTGAGAGGCCTGACACCTGACTCTCTACCGTCCCCTTTTGATCCGGCTTGCGCCCGCGTGCAAAAAGCCGTGACAATACATATATGTATATATGTATTGTCACGGCATTTTCAGCCGGATCAAAGGAACGCCAGGAGAGTCGGGTGATAGGCCTCTCAGGATAATCCCTTGCGCGAGTCAGGCAATTCTTGAATAAATCCGTTGGGCGCCAGACGCGATGCCCTCGCGTCCACTAAATTCTCGATAATTTTGACGCGAAATCGCGAGAACCAGAGCCTGTCGCACGAGGGGCCAGCTGGCTCGACCTAACGGCAGAGGAGCAGGGTAGAGGCAGGGCAGCGCTGATTTTCTGAACAGGCACAGAATAATTTCCACATAAATCGCCAAACTTTTAATGAACAATAAGTTTTGTTTATTGAAAGAAAAGTAAATAATCAGAGTATTAATTCTTGAACAGTGTAGAAATAACAAGTTTGCTTTATTTGGTTGAACAAAAATTTCGCGGAAGAGAATATTACAAACAATCAGGTTTAATCTAATTAGTGGTAGTCCAGGTAAGAAAATATCAGCCAAACGATGATAGAAGAAATAAGTGAACGTCGGTTGTTATTATTCAAGAGAGAGGGCTGACCGGTGAATTATCGTTGAGTGAGAAATTGAACAGAACAGTAAGCAAGTCAGATGAAACCGAAAGAATTACAAATGAGTGATCGAAGAATACCGATAAAGATAACGAAATCGCGTCGCATTTCATTTCAAATACTATGATGCCGAAGTCCACCGTACTTTTGGCAGCCGCTCGAGTTCGTATTTACTCTCCGCAGGGTCGTTTCGTTTATGCCCGTGCTCTGCTCGACCAAGGTTCCGTTGCAACCTTGGTTTCAGAAAATTTCACTCAACGTTTGCGTCTCGCAAAAGTGAAGAAAACTACCCGTATCACCGGAATCGGAGAATCGCAATCGTTGTTGCATTCCGCAGCACATATCTGTAAAACCCCATCGTTCGGGTACAAACCTGCATATTCGACTACCGCGTATGTAATCAAATCGCTCTCAAAGCATGCACCGATTCGCGTTAAACCGACGTGGCGATGGGCGCACACCTCAGGCCTAACATTAGCCGACAGGGACCCCATGAGCTCTGATCCCATCGACATAATAATCGGAGCCGATTTATACGACATGCTCATATTGAAAGGTGTCCGGAAAGGGACCGATAACGAGCCTATCGCGCAAAATACCACACTCGGGTGGATACTTTCCGGACCTATATCTTCCCCTCGATCCCCTCATCCTGATTCCGTTCATATTCATCACGGAACAATTAGGGAAAACCGTGATCTCGATCCTCGCCGTCCAGGATATCGAAGAAGTCCCTCACCAACCTTGAGTTCCTAAGAGCGACAATGTAATGATCATCTTGCCGCTACTCACTACCACACGTCGAAAGGACGAAGCGTCGTTCGTTCACCGTTTAAAAACGGCTCCCTTATAGATATCGGCGAATCTCGCTCTACCGCTTTATCAAGCTTGCATCGCGCGGAGCATCGACTTCTTCGCGAACCGAATAAAGCCGCGTTATATCGCAAATTTCTCGAAGACGACAAAAATCTCGGTCATATGACCACAGTTTACGATACCGACTCACAATTGAGTCACTCTCAAACCTATTTTATTCCACATCGGATAACGGCTCTGAGGTCAAGCAATCGTTCGTATTATTCCCACACGAAATTCAAACCGCCCAAATCTTGTCGCGCTTATTTCGATGCCGGTAAAATCATTCGGTCAAGACGGGCGGCTCGCGGCCGTGATGCGATCCATCTTTCGGTTACCAAACCGACATGTACACATGTATAAAGCGCAAATGTATTTAGATTTCAGTTTTTCACTGTATTAACATATAAGCGTATTCGATACCTATATTGCTGTATTATATTTGTTATTCTTTAGAATTCTCGTTTCAAATGTAAATATTCGAGGCGGGCGGTATGTTTAGGAATCGCCAAATATATTTCTCATCCGTTAAATTTTGATCGTTAAATTTCGACCAGAATTTCTCGCCTTGTTGTCATTTCGAGTGTTTACCAGCGAAACCTTCTCGGAACCCGGCGTTCGCTATCGATTTTCCGCGGATGCTAATTGTTACCCCAATTTCTCGTTTGCTTCTTGGATACGATCGCGCTATTCGTCGAATCTATTTTCCCCCTCCTCGCGCTCGAAATTACCGTTTCGAAACTCACTGTGAATACCGCTCGCCTCAGAAGTCTCTGTGACATCGTCAAGTAACAATAAAATTTCGATACTCAATACCGCATATCCGAACATAGTCGTTTCTCAACCAAAACCAATCCTTCGTTCTCTTGACTGCCGAGTCTTTTTACAAGGCTGTACCAGCCTACCGCGCTTAACGAGAGTAACACGATCGTTGAGCGCACACGCGGTAAAGAAAATGTGAACTTGCAATATCCGGAACCAAATTAAAGGAAGATACAACGCTAAGGAATAGCAAACGACAAACAGACTTATCGCGGAAACAACTTAAATCTAACTTAACACTAACAACGCAAAGTAATTAATTTGTATCGCGAGAAGGGAATCGACGAGCGTTCTCGATAGAATTTACGGGCGGCGCCCCGCTGGGCGCGCCGGAATTCGCTCGCAAGAAATGCGACGCACGAAGGTCGTCGGTCGGTCGCTCGAAACGTTCACAGGCAACGTCGACGCGATATCGAAAATATTCACGACACCCTTATCACAAACAACGCAACGACGAACGACTCTACTCTTAAACAATTATTCCGCACATATCGCGAATGACGACGTCGCGCTGGTCTCTACGCAGTGCGCGGGCAGGTACTCCGCAGGGCCACTCTCCGGCGACACGCAATAAGGGAACGCTAATGTGAACCCCGAGAGCAGGTTGACGACACTCGTTAATACGCGAAAATTCTCTCGAACTGCGCGAAACGCAAAACTCTAATTTCGACCGGGTGTCGCGTATCCACGGTCTCGTTAAACTGCGCGATAATTTTCTCGGCATTTCCGCCGAGCGATCTCGCGACTCCGCGGTCGCAGTCCCCAGGAAACCGAATCCTACCGCGCACGGTTCCGTCGTCGCAAGGCCCCTTGCGTCCGCCACCGACCGCCTTCACCAAAAGCGAGCACTCGCAAAACTCGGTCGCGAGTCGAATTTCCGCGAGACTATAATTACGCCGTTTCCGGCGATTTTTCCGCCGCGTCCGGCGTAGGTCGCGTCCGACGATTTTCACCAACACCAAAGATCGGAACACGCGTTCGCGATACGCGATATCCCAAAAGAGCGGCAGGTCGGGGCGGAACGAAATACGGCACTCGCGGCTTCCCCGTGGCGGTTTACAATATAAGGCGGAGGGCAACCTCACCGGTCCCGCTGATTCCCAGGCGCCTCTTGTATTGCGAAATCCTCTGCCCTTGATTTGTATGCTCGGGCTGGGCTCCCCTCATCCGATGATTTCCTCGCGAACCGAGGGACGTTGATCAGGCGTCCCGGGTCCGCTCAGATGTCCTGGGGTTGGTTCGGGAGGTAATCCTCGCTTCCTCGGTGGAGAAAGGCCTTGTGTCGGCCCTGTAGCTGGATTCTGTAACTCGATATCTCGTAGCGAAATTTGTCGATATCGTTTAACATACCGAAAGTATCGCTATATAACGATATAATATTAACGAGACAACGATTCTGTAAGAAGATAATAACGAGAGAAGTCGATACAAAATGAGTTAGCGAAACGTCGATATAAAACGACGGATATGACGTTATATGTTACGAGCTTACGAGTTTACATGACCAAACCAATCAGGAACGTTTATGTAAACGCTCCATTAATGCGCGGTTGGCGCGGTAAGTTACAAATAAAAACCAAACATAGGCTGCAAAGTGAGTTTTTTAATATCAAGAGCAATCAAGAAAAGCCGCATAATGGAAACGAAGAGGTAAATCACACACAGTAGTTATTGATAATCTTGTGATACATGTATCTGTTGTCAAAAGAATTTCGCATGTTATGTTAATGAGATTAGATTGAGGTTAGGTTATGTATACAAGTATTTCTTTATAAAATTCTACAATATATTTTTATGTATATAAAACATATTTTTGTGATTAGAATATAATGTGTATCTCTTGATTATGTACTATCGTTAAAGAAAAAAAATAGTAGCAACAAGGCAAGGCCGTGCCTCAGAGGTACAAATAGATGCGATGGTTAATTACTTTTGCTTGCATCCACATGTGGCAAACAACAAATTTAAAGGAATGCAAGGCAACAAAGAGCTTCAAGGAAACTGGGAAGAACTTACGGATATGTTAAATAATATGTTTAAGAATGGAAAGAAGAAAAGTGTTGACTCGTGGAAAACTGTAGGTTTACATGTCTACTTTAATATTACTATTAATTATAATATAATTTTAATAATTATATACATATATATATAATATTACATACTTGTAGTATATATGTCGTAGCCAGATTACAAAGTCCGCCGTTTTATAAAACGTCTAGGCATTTTATAAAGTGCGGCCATATTCTCAAATCATGCTTGAAAATGAAATGTTTTACAATCTGGCTAAGAATTTTAGTCGTTTTATAAAACGCTAACAAGCGACCCGCCACATTGTCAAACGCAACAATTTGTACATCGTTTTAGAATCTGGCTGGTTCATTTCAGTCATTTTATGAATTATCTTTATAGAATAATTATTTTGTAAATGTTGCAGAATAGTGGCCTCCTCACCGATTTCGTTGAACTTAGGCTTAATCGACGCGTTTTTGCACAAAACGAATCTGGCAGAAAAAAGTGTCGCTCTGCCCCGCGAAGCGAGATATTAACAGTTAAAGTTGACGACTATCAGGTTATGAGACCTGTCATGCCGACAAGATGTAGCGACTACGAGCATGCCCCGCAGACACGCCTTTGGGGTATAGATTAGTGACGCGCTTTAAAAGTATTTAACTGTTTAAAGCGCGTCACTAACCTATATAGGTTATGCGCCGGTCATAAGATGACTGAAATGAACCAGCCAGAATCTAAAACGGATGTACAAATCGTTGCGTTTGACAATGTGGCGGGTCGCTTGTTAGCGTTTTATAAAACGACTAAAATTCTTAGCCAGATTGTAAAACATTTCATTTTCAAGCATGATTTGAGAATATGGCCGCACTTTATAAAATGCCTAGACGTTTTATAAAACGGCGGACTTTGTAATCTGGCTACGACATATACAAGTAAAAACATAAGTATACATAAATTTTATACTTGACTGTGATGATATTAATTATTTTGCTGCAGACATGGCGTGATACTAAAAGAAAAATATCAAATAAGTTAACGAATTACAAGAAGAATAGAGTTGCCACTGGCAACAAGCCAAATGACATTATTCTTACAGAAAGAGACAAGAAAGTCATTGGCTTAGTTGGATATGATTATATTGAAGGCTTGTCGACTGTTCCGGACTCTTTTCCAGAAGAACTTGTAAGTTGAGTACTCAGTTACTTTAAGAGATCCAATTTTTCTTCTCACGGTGTGTCTTCCTTTCAACGGGAAAACATAAATGAGCGACTGGAGGAGGGAGATGCCACAATCGAAGAAGTTATCCCACAGGTGATAACTATGCGACCAGTGAATTCAGTGACCGCCACGATCGTGCCAGCAGAAAAAGGTGACAAATATGGATGCCTTGTTACCGAATTGTAAACATTTATACTCCCAGCTTTTATACTTTCTAACTTTGTGCATCATTATTTCTATGTAGAGGTTAACAGTGAAATGCTGCCTGTTGGCTCAATCGTATTGGACATGGATGCTAATATTATAGAGGACATGGAGATAGTCATAGACTCAAATCTGGATCCGGTCACTCTGAATTCGATCATTCCTGATCCATTACCCTCCAATCAGTCTGCTGAAAATGTAGCACGGGAGAAACAAATTCCTCAAGTTGCCCCTAAAAATAAAGCCGCACATACTCCTGCTTTAGAGAAACAATCACGTATGCCAATCACTCAAGGACAAAATTTTTACGGCGAGGTCAGTTTTGCGGCACAGTGTCAATGATGAAAATGTATTCTTTCCTGAGTATGTATATATATTAAGTTTTCTTTTCTTACATGTGAAAGTATAATGTTAAATTTTTGCACAGGCACAGGTGGTTATCATGAACGATTAGGAGTTCAACTTAAGGAGGCTCGAAAACAATTTACAAGTCTTGCTGAGCGGACATGCGAGGCAACAGAGGTCAGAATTTACTTAGAGGAATATAATATTGTTGATGGGAGACAAATAATGTAATTTATGTGCCACATGTACTAGCGCAAGCCGAACAGATGAGGGCAGAAGCAGCCTTAATACAAGCAGAAAATAATCGTGTGCGAACCGATATTTTTCGCACTATGGCAGAAAATGACAAGGCGAGGAATGACGTTCTACTTCGTCTTATAAATACTTTGGATTTCATTCTTCAACGCTAAACGGAGACAAAGAGTGGAATCTTTATCTTGACGCGCATTATCATATACGGTTTTTTTTGTACATAATGTTTCCCCACACGACTGAAAAATGTTTGTGATAATAGGAGTATAAGAGCAACATGTTGCAAATACTGATGCTAGGCTAGGATATACATAAATCTTTCTGAAAGATAAAGTTAATAAGTTTATAAGTCACAAGTTTTTGTTTATAAATTTTATGTTTTAAATGTAATAAGCTAATATATGTATAATTGAGTGTTTAAGTTTATAGAAAAATTAGCTTTATGCTTTTTCGTGCAATAAGAGTAAAATACTAATTTTTTTTCTTTTATAATGTAATGAGTGAAAGGGAAGGAAAAGAAGGAAAAAAAGGTATAGAAAAATGTATAACGCCATTGGGGAGCATTAATGTTTAATACTAAATAATATATATAATAAAGATAAATATTAATGAAATATATGTCGTTAATAATGATTAATATTGTCAAAGATCATCACCATCAGGTAAATAAGGAAATCTATCTGCCATAATTTGCTTCTGTATTCTTCGTGCCACCGCTAGATTTCTCATGTTATCCTCCGCGCGTTGTATGTAGAAAGGATCTTCGGGGGGACCTGCGTCTCGCTCATCTAGGAATTCATCAATAGGGAGACGCGCATGAATCCGCATGTTGTGCAAAACAGCACATGCGTTGACAATTCTACCAGCAACTCCTGGTTCATACATTAACCCTTAACATTAACACCAGGGTCAAAGTGACCCTGTTGAACATTTCAACTGTGAAATAAAACATGTAGCGCGCCAAAAATCGTATTAGTAGCGTTATCATAATTCGAGTTTAGGTATTAAGTATCCGTAGAGACGCTAGGTAGAACGAACGAGCATCTCAGTGTCCGTCTAGCAGCTGTTTAGTGAGCACGTAGGGTCACCCTGACCCTGGTGTGAATGTTACGTTGGGTGCCGTTGAATAACAAATATTTTTTAGTTCCAAAAAAAACCTTGTTTTTTCTTCAAATGGTGCAGTAAAACGTGAGTAGATGTTTTCAAGTCTATCATCGTGTCTACTTATGCTACAATTGTCTCTCCAAAATGTAACTTTTGTTCGAGTGTAAAATGTTTTTTACTTTTTAAAAGATTCATATTTTATTATTTTGTCATGTATCTGAAGAGAATAAGTTTGTAATTTTAGCCCTTAATATTAAAAATTCAAAATGTTATGATTTTCTGAAGAAAACTTGTTTTTTTGAAAATTCGAATTTGTTAATAATTTTTTTTATAATATTAATAATAAAAAATACCGCTGTAAACTATTCAGGCCTTTTCTTTAATGTCTCTAGTATATTTCAGAATTTTTTCATACTTTTATATACATTTGCTTAAGAGTTATAAACAATCTGTGCAGAGTCACGTTGACCCTGGTGTGCATGTTAAAGGGGTATGCATCTTAAAATGTAACTTGTTCAAGTATCAAAATAAATATACTTTTTGAAGGATTCACATTTGTACTATTTCTTTCCTTAAAGTAACATACCTGAAGAGGATGAGTGTGCAATATTAGCCCTTAATATTAAAAATTCAAAAAATTATGAGATTTTGAAAGAAATCTTGTTTTTTCGAAAAATTGAATTTTTCAACAATTGTTTTTACAATGTTAATAATAAAATTTGGTAAAAGTTTACACTAACTTACACAGCTCGGATTACTTTGACCTTGACATATGTTGTCAAGGTCACCCTCCTGAGTGACCTTCAGAAGGTTTTAGTCGGCGGTCGCTGTTTATTAAAAAGTTATAAACAAAAAAAGTTTGGAAAATATAGCAGCTATTTTGAGTATTGGAAGGCATAAACGACTAATATTACGTTTTTTTTTAAAGCAGAGAATACTTTATTTCGCGAGTATGTGCTTCAACTTACAAAGCACATACTTGTAAAGCGCGTCACTAACCTATAGGTTAGTGGCGCGCTTTACAAGTGTGTGCTTTGTATGTGCCATGTATGTGCTTCAACTTAGAGAGAACATACTTGTAAAGCGCGCCACTAACCTATAGGTTAGTGACGCGCTTTACAAGTGTGTGCTTTGTATGTGCTTCAACTTAGAAAGTTGTTTATAACTTTTTAATAAACAAAAAAAAATTTGGTGGGGAAAATTATTTAAAGCAGTGAATTGTTGGTATATTGAAAGAAAAGTTACCAATCTCTGCTTTAAATAACTTTTCTTTCAATATACCAACAATTCACTGCTTTAAATAATTTTCCTACCAAACTATTTTTGTTTATAACTTTTTAATAAACAATGACCGCCAGCTAAAACCTTCTGAAGGTTACTCAGGAGGGGGACCTTGACAACACATGTCAAGGTCAAGGTCATTTATGCCTTTCAATACTCAAAATAACTGCTATATTTGTCAAACTTTTTTTGTTTATAACTTTTTAATAAACAGCGACCGCCGACTAAAACCTTCTGAAGGTCACTCAGGAGGGTGACCTTGACAACATATGTCAAGGTCAAAGTAATCCGAGCTGTGTAAGTTATTGTAAACTTTTACCTAAAATTTTTAAACTATTCAGGTCTTTTCTTCAATGTCTCTAGTATATTCCAGAATTCTTTCATATTTTTATATACATTTGTTTAAAAGTTATAAACAATCAAATATTTGCAGGGTTAAATTGACCCTGGTGTGCATGTTATGATTGAAAAAAGAGGTGTTAATGTTAAGGGTTAAAATTCTTTGATAGGAGCAACATCTCCATAAACTTTTGAAAACTCCATTGAAACGTTCGACACAATTACGAGATGAACAGAGTTGTCTTGTATATTCAAACTGTCTCGTACCATATGGATAATTAGCTAACGGAGTCATTAACCATGGTTCTAAAGGATATCCGGCGTCTCCTATGAGCCAAGTTTGGCGCTTGCCCCGATTATAACAATACTCCATTGCTCTTCGAATAGGCGAATTGTTCCAAATGTAAGCATCATTTCTAGCACCTGGGTATCTTCCATTAATATTCAATACGAGAAGATCGGGATCAACAATTGCTTGAACATTGAGAGAGTGGTTACCGTGATGATTGACATAACCCTCTTCATGTTCTCTAGGACCGAATATATTTATAAATGTGCAATCTATTGCTCCAATAGCCCCTAAGAATGGCTGGGGAGCATTTCGGAATTTATTGCGGGCTGCAGCTCTCTCTTGCTGAGACATAGGGAATTTAATCCAACGACGCAATAACCGTTGATTAATAGCGTTTGTCACTGCCCGGATGCACCGACTGACTGAGGTTTGATTCATATTATGTTGGAATTGATTTCCTACTGACCTCTGATAGCAGCCTTGAGCATAGAATTGAAGAGTTCTCAAAACCTGTAACTCTGGGGTATGACCACTGACTCTTTGGCGTTGCAAATAAGGACGCAATTCGTGAATAAAGTAGAGTGCAAGATCAGGACTCAGCCAAAAAATTTCCATAAATTCATTGTGGGGTAATGCAAAAGGATTTTGATTGTCACGAAGTAGCCGCCGCTCCAATCTTTTCTGCCTGGCTCTCTGCTCAAGAAGTAACAGCTCCCATGCAAGGAATGCTGCAGCCATGATACTAGAATGACATAAATGTTTTAGTATGTGCTGTCACGGCTTTTTGCTCGCAGGCGCAAGCCGGATCAAAAGGGGACGGAAAAGAGTCAGGTGTTAGGCCTCTCGAATGGGTCCCTCGCACAAAATCTCTTACTCGCGATACCAACGGTTGGGCGCCAGACGCGGCAGATCGCGTCCCCTAAACACAGCGATCCTCTAATTATTTGTCACGACAACTCGAATGCTTTGATTCACAAAATTCGTCAAAACGCAATCAATGACTCACGAAAGCTTAAACGTAATTATTCGTGCGAAGGCCGACCAGCTCGACCTAACGGTAGAAGGGCGGGGCAAGGCAGGGCAGCGCAAGAGGACGGCGGGGTGACGGCCGAATAATTCGCCACAGAGTATAATATGATAAAATAGTTGATCGTTTATTGCTAGTATCTGGTAATGGAAATGGTGAAAACAGTTGTTCAATAATAGTAGCTGTAATAATAATGGTTAAATTGATCCGTGGAATAATAACAAAGTTGAATGAGGCATTCGCCCCCGCCTATCGAACTGTAATCAAGTTCGTTTACAGAAAAACTAAAGAACGCGAAGTAACATCGAGCGCGAGTATACGCGATGAATAATCTCGCCGCGCGAACAATACGCGACAACGAGTAACGTAAAATCAGACGGAAAATATATTGGAATTTCTGAAAGTATTGATTGACTGAATTATAATGATCTCTGGGTCATTACGGAACAAACAAAGAAACTAAACAATGAGATCTAAATAACATTCGCGATACCTCTCGCAATCAAAACGTAACTCTGTAAATAATATAAATAATAAAGCCACAAACGTCGACGATCATGTATAATGTCTGCGTGCGCCAAACGGAGCGCGACCACTTAATTGTGCGAGGTTATAACTCGCCAAAGAAACAGATAATAACGCTGGGATCGCAATAAATCGCTATCAATTAGATTCGGAGATTCACCTCCGGTCTACTTTGTTCTGTCGTCAGTGGTTTTTACGCCGTTTCGGCGTGAACTCGTCGCACGCGCGACGCAGTCAACGGGCGCAACAGAGCACGCAAATCAGGAAAATATTTCGTAGCTTAATAATAACGCGAGAAAGGATTCTAGATAACGCGAACGGCAGTCGAAATAACGCAAAGAATAAACCAGGGTAACGCAAAAGTAATATTCCGACTCAAACAATACCACTGAATAATATCAGGACGCGAATCTAGTACAAAATACCAAACGCGAGTAATAACGCAAAACTAATACGCGGCCGCGAACAACGCAAACATAATATCGTGCATATCGCAATTAATAATTATCGCAATTAAGATCGCAAATAATAACACTAAATAATATCGCCAATAATAACACAATAATATCGGAAATAATCCAAGGAACGCGAGATAATATTCGGACGCGAATCTAATACACAAGAATCTTGAACGCGAATAATGGCGCAAAACAAATACGCGGCAGCGAGGAACGAAAAGTGTTATAGGAGGTAACTCAATTAACTTGAAAAAATCGAAGTCGTTATCTTTACTTTGAAAAAAATCCAAGTAATATCTTTACCTTGAAAAAATCGAAGTAATATATTTATTACAAAAAAAAAAGAAATGATATCTTTAAATTATGCGCCAATTAAATATATATTATATCAAAAAATAACTATTGTTCTTTTAAAAAATGTATTCCCATTGAAGTGAAAAAATTAATATAAAATGTGAAAAATTTTAGTGAAAAAAACTTGGCGCTGCTAAATTTTAAAATATTTGAAAGCAATAAATAACTAATTTAAAATATTAAATTGATAATTACAATGTGAATGTAGAGACTTTCACACATTAATTTAAAGTACTTTTTCCATTTATAGAAATTGTTTTATTAATATATATTATTATGTTTAGCAGCGCCAAGTTTTTTTCACTAAAATTTTTCACATTTTATATTAATTTTTTCACTTCAATGGGAATACATTTTTTAAAAGAACAATAGTTATTTTTTGATATAATATATATTTAATTGGCGCATAATTTAAAGATATCATTTCTTTTTTTTTTGTAATAAATATATTACTTCGATTTTTTCAAGGTAAAGATATTACTTGGATTTTTTTCGAAGTAAAGATAACGACTTCGATTTTTTCAAGGTACACCACGCGTGCTTGGCGCCTTTTTTTAACCTTTTTGTAAAAGGTAATTTTGTACAGATATCACCCCTTTTTGTAGTTACATATACATCGAACGCCATAATGTCTATCGACATCGACATTTATGTCTAATAAAATGAAATGTAAATATTTTTTGTATTATAACTTATAAGAATTATATCTGAGAGTTTGACATCCTTAAATGTGCAGTGTAGTTTGTATAAATTTATAAATTTAAAAAATTAAGACACAAAATATGAATATATCAGGCAAAGTCATGTTTATCGAGAGCACATTATGCAAAGTGTTTGCTATAAATAAATTATGTCGAAAGAAAAATAGATTTGATACAGAATTTGGCATGTACAATGCTATTGGCAGAATGTTATAATAGATAATATATGTATAGTAAAGTTTTAACAAAATAAGGCAATTAATAATTTATAAGTAGAGCTTGACAGTCCTATATAATTCGATGCAGATTATATAGGACAGAAACAGCAGAATCTACGTTTGACAATCCCAATTTACCGTTAATTTGTTATTAGATAAGATATTTTTGGTATGATAAGTTAAAGGATATGTATGAACAATTTTATTTCAAAAAATTAGTTAATTAATTAATAAGTGACAAGAAAACGATTATTTTAAAGATATTTACTTATATACATATATAAACAAATATTATGGAGATAGAGGAGATACAGTCAGAGGAGCTGTCTGATATTTTGTATCTAACAACAAATTAGAAGTACATTGACATTGTCGAACGTAGATTCTGCTGTTTCTATTGCTAATCTGCATCGAATTATATGGTACTGTCAAGCTGTACCTACTTATAAATTATTAATTGCTTTATTTTACTATACATATATTATCTACTACCTAACATTCTGCCAACAACATTGCACATATTTCAACAAAATTTATGTATAGCAAAACACTTTGCATGCTCTCGACAAACTTGACTTTGCGTGATATATTCATATTTTGTCTAAATTTTTTAAATGTTTTATAAAATACAAACCACTACACATTTAATTAAGGATGTCACTGTCAGATATAATTTTTGTGTTATAATATAAAAAATATTTAGATTTAATTTTATCAGATATATTCGATAGTCATTATTAAAGGGAGAGAGAGAGAGAGAGAGAGAGAACGCGAGCGGGAAACGCGAGCGGGAAACGCGAACGGGGAACGCGAGCGTGACCGCGAGAAAGAGTGATAATACGTACGATAGATATAACCTCGCCATCCTCGCTCAGGGTGTATCCCAGGAACCAGCCATCCACAAGACGCGAACTCTGTCATTCTAGCACTCATCATGCACTTTGTTCGGAGTGTTCGGACGCGACGACGCGGACAGAATATTTTTCGACGACGCGGACGTCTAAAGCGGCCCATTATTACATGTACGAGTTTGATTCGCGAGCCGGACTCAAACGTTTTTCACCACACACACACTCCCGAATAGTCCCGAAATTTGGCTCGTCGGACGCCGAGCCCGTCTCGTATAACATCTCACCCACGAACGAGTGGAAACCGAGCCGAGCCGGACTCGCGACGTGTATGGGCTACTTTACGGTTATGTTTATGTCACTTCACATGTGATCGATCGATCGAACCAACGCATCTCTACGCGTAGAGACTAGAGCGCCGCATAACGGCAAGGGTATGAACTGGACAAAATCAGACATACTGCAGCGCTGCGCCGCGCGCCGTGGCGAGCACAGCAACCGTAATACGTCGACGTTTCTGAATTGTAAATTTTTAGCTTTGAGTTTTGCATCGCGATATCTCCGCTCGTAGGGCACGTAGCGGAAAAATAAAAACACTTTTCTGATATAAATTTGGTCCAAGCTTTACGATAAGCCTAGTTAGAACTTGATCTGTTCGCTGGTTATCGAGATCTAAATATCTCAGGTACTCGCAACTCGTCGCGTCGCGTATATAGAGCCACGGCTGTCTCGCTCCGCGCGTACTTGGCGCGAGACACTACCGTGTCTCTTGATAAGGGGCGATAATCCTGCAAATAATAACGCAAACTAATACCGCTAACAATTACGCAAAATAATATCGTGCGCGGAATAATATAGCGACTAATAACGCAAAATAATATCATAAATAATAACGTGAAACGATATCGCAAGTAATAACGCGGGGTAATGTCGCAAATAATATTACCAGAGGATATCGGAAATGATAGATCCCGAGCGACGCAAATAATAAGACCCAGGAACGCGAGATAGTGTCGGAACGCAATACAGAAGCAATACGCGGCCAGCAACATGCGAAAACACGCGGCATGCGGGCGCGACGTGACTCACACGCTGGAGCGCGGCGGCAAAGGCGCGAGCGCGAACGCGGGCGCGACTCGGGACGGCACTACGCAATCAAGAACGCAAAAGGGGTCGCACTCTAAACGGAACGCGAGCAGATACGTATTTACGCCACACTCAACGCGAACTCAAAGTCGGTCTTCAGAACGCCAGACTTCACACGGTACGCGAGCAGATACGCGGTAACGCCACACTCAACGCGAACCCGAGGACGTACGCCACACACGACTCTAATACGCGGCCACTCCCGGATGCCGGCCACGCGAACGCGATATCTCGCCCTTCGGCCCCGCCGAAGGCCACCGCACACGCCCGCGGTCACGATTCCCAGGAAGCCGTCACGCGACGCGAATCCGCGATCCCTAACCACGCACTAACCGAGCTCGCGCGATCGCCCAAGGGGGCCCTCCGCGCTCGATGCCGATCGCTACCGCGAAATCACTAATTATTTGCTGCGCCGTGCACGGCGAGCGGACACCAAAATTCACGAAAACGGCACTAACGCGAGTCGGCAACGAAACGCGAACGCGACCCGACGGCTTTCCCACGGCTGTGCACTAACGATAATTCGGGCAATCTCACCGGCACTCGTTCCGGCTCCGTCGACGCCGTATCCTCCCCAGGGCACTGGCCGGACCGGATCTCTGGTCTCACAACTTATGTATTCCGACACAAACACCGTACAGTCATTCGGAAGCGGAGACGTCCTGTCGCGACAAGAGGGCGAGCCGAAAGAGATCGACTCGGCGACCGTTCGATGGCGGATCGACGTTGCGCCCCACCTAAAGGGTGCGTACGTATTTCGGCGCGATAACGCGGGCCAATGGGGAGGCGGACTCGAATTTACGTCGCGGCACTTTGCGCGATGCCGTATTGGAAAATCTTTTGCCGGGCGCCTTGCGGCCCCGCGAGGATTCCCGACAGCTTGGATGACCGCTCGGGGTCATGCGCCCCGGTCATCGGCCTTTACTCCGCGGGAACGTCCTTCCCCGTGACTTGCGGCCGGTGTCGGGGCCGTATCGTCGTCGTCGCATTAAAGCGACGTAGCAATTGTGGCGGGTCGTTCCGCCCCGCGAACGGAGTGTCTTCGGGCTGCTCCTTTTTCGCGTCCCTGGATCACGCCGTCGACGACTTCCCCGCGCTCCCCTCTGCGTGGCCCGCGGCGATCCCTGAGCGTCGGATCTCCCTAAATAACCGTCCTTCGCCCCTCGCACCGCTCCTTCTCCACGATGCTCGCAATGCTGCCGCTGGTGATGTTCTCGCCGGCGATTCCGGCGAGGTGCCGCGATTACAGAAAAGAATAAAAGAAAAACAAAAAAAAAGAATTAATACGCAATTATCTAACTACTAGGCCCCCTCGAGATCTCGCGTCGCTCTTCCGGCTCGCTCCCGTGCGCAAATCCGCGCCCTGTGGCGGCGGCGGGGACGCTGCAACGTGCAGCGGAGCTGCCCCGTCACAGTGCATAGAAATAATATATTCCCTCTAAAACGCTTCTTATCCAAAACAACAACGTATTTATATTCATGTATATAATATACATATGTATTCTATATATTACGGTTCAATAAGTTTCTTACTTCTATTTACTTTCACAATTTCGGTATTATTCCACGTTGTTGCTTGAAACCAGATTTGGTCCTTCAAAATATTCGTAAACTATACAATTACGTGACGCTCAATGAGTAATACTGTGTCGTATAACCTTATGTTACTCTATGCACTGTCATATAACTTGTCGTTATAACTTTACCGAGGGGTCTTGAACCCCTCGATAAATTAACGACTCGCTAGCAATCTACCGACCTTTATTAACGATACATTACCGACAAATTACGTTACTTTTAACTTAAAGAATCGCTTATATCGTTATCATATAACGATCTCGATAATATTACCGAAAATCATCGTTAAGGCAAGATAACGACGTTTACCGAGTTACAGAATTCAGCTGCTGTCGGCTTCTCGCCGATCCGCTGCGCCATGCGTGTCTGCCTCGCGCTCCGCGGTCGGACTCCTCACTGGGTCCCGCGATCTCCTCGCGTCGCTCCGTCCCTTGTCGTAGGTCTCGCCCCCGTCGTCGGCTTCCGCATTCCTGGTCTCGAAGCGCGGTGCCTCGGCGAGGTACCACAATATCACATAAAATAAAGTAAAAGAAGAATAAATCATACGCAAATTAATATCTCGGTAGACCCCCTGGAGATTTCGCGATCGCTCTCCTGGCTCGCCCGCGGGCGCAAACCCGCGCCTTGTGACGGCGGCGGGGCGCTGCCACTTGCGGTGAACCTTCACGTCACAGTATATGTATATATGTTACGGGCAAAGTCCGCATGGTGGGCAGTGTCGGCATTGCCCGGGCCATGTCAGCATTGCACAACGCGACTGGGCAAAGCCAGTAGAAATTGTTTCTTAGCGGACATGGCCCGGTTTGATGTGGGCAAAGTCAACACTGCTCATCCAGCGGTGGCAATGTCAACAACTGTTATCACATTGCGGACTTTGCTCGGTTCCAAGTGGCAATGTCGACATTGCTAAATCTCCGTAGGCTAAGCTGCGCTAAATAAACGGAGTCCGTAGTAGTCTAGGTATTCTCAATTTTTTAAGACAGATACTTATGTAATAAAATTACTAGGTGCAAATTTTTAACAGTATTTATTATACACACACACACACACAAACAAACGCACACACACTCGCACACTCGAACACGCACGCACTCACGCACGCACACGCACAGAGGTGTAAATCCGACCGTGCAACCTCCACGTGGTATACCTTGTATAATGCTGACACCAGCGATACTGTAACTTTCAAGCTCCATAATTTCAAAAGTACTTAATAAAAAATACTTTATTATAGTGTTTTGAAAAGCTCTCGAGGTAAGCTACAAATGCTACATACTGCGTTCGGCAATACAAATCTGAGATGCGAGCGAGCAGATGTCGAGTTTGAGTCACGTGATCTTCGAGCAAACCGAGCACTAAACTTAATGCCGAACGATTCAGAGCTGTTTAGAGCTGATTTCTATTCAACTCGATTTGTGCTAAAATAAAACTTGTACATTTTTCACGTGAGTTTCATTTGATTGATACTATTTAGAGTTTTTAGGAATTGGATTTTCTATGTGAATTAATTATAATTAGATTTTGGCCATACCGTTTTTTCACTCACTTAATTTATTTTAGGGTTGTGATTGATTGAGGTTATATGACTATATGGAAGATTACGGCATGTATTTTATTTTAAGTTTTGCTCGAGATATTCTTTTCCTTGATAGCGATGATGAAAACAAAACTTTAAATATTCCAAAAGTTTCTCAGTATGCAGAAGAAACTGTACCTCGCTTTTCTGATAAAACTTTTAAAATGCATTTCCGAATAACGCCGAATACTTTTGAAGCATTATTAATAAAATTGTGTAGCATCCAAAATGATAATATTATTCATGTTGGAAATAAACCACTCCCAATGGATAAACAATTAATGATGAAACACTTTGGTGTTTGTCAAACATTGAATCTTTCCGGTAAGTTATACTCGTAAACTGCCATAAGAGTGATAAAAAATTTATTATCTTATATACATGTAATTGAGAGCAAACATATATTTTGTTATTTTTTAGGTCAGTGGCCGATTGTTTTGGCATTAGCAAAAGCACTTGCTGGGATGTACTGTATAGAACTTGTAAAATTCTATTAAAGGTTAATTTAAGATATAAAATTATATCATGGCTGTAGTGTATGTGCGCTGTGGCGATAAAGTGGGAGAGCGAGCGGGTGTACGTGTGTGTACACTAAGTATGGGGGTGTGAGTGAGAGCGCGGCTCGTAGCCGACTTTCGTACAGCTTTCCGAGGAGAGCGTCTTGACGAGAGGTCAAGACAAGACGTGTGAATAAATATTACTGATACATCGAATACAGTGTGTAATCTCGTTTACCGGCTCACTCCTGAATCCCGCACCACGACGAGGTATCTTCTATACATAGCAACTGGCGACGAGGACGAACAGCGAAGATTCGAGACAGACTCCCACGTGACGAGCGTTCGAGAGTTTGTGCAGGAGGTGATTAGTGAAGAGCCACGCGTAAGGAAATCGCGGATGACGAATTCGGATTTCGAGAGACGTGTTAAGACTGTATTCGAGTAAGGTCACACGTTTAATTAGTCGCGACGAACGTTGAGTGGGCGACTAGCATCTTCGACGAGGAGAGTAATAAGTCATAAGTGCAGTACGTGCTCATGAGTGGAAAAGGGACTGTTGAGCAGCAAGAGCCAACAGAAACACAACTGACTGTTAACGAAGCTTATCATTTGCTTAAAGCAGAAATAATCGAACAACTACAGAAGCGAGGACTAGAAGTCGACGAGACAGCCTCCAGAGACAGCTTAAGAAAGCGGCTCGTGGAATTAGTTAAGTTAGAGTGCGACAAGAACAAAACCGAAACCAAGGCAGAAGAAACTACAGCATCAGGCTCTCCAACGGGTAACGTCGACAACCACGCAACATCTTCCGACACGAGCGACAACGAAGAGGAAGCCATGACGTCGGAAACGAAACTTTTCTTCAAAGAAGCGGACGACTGGGAGGCGTTCACGGAACGCTTAGAATTTCATTTCTATGCGAAAAAAATCACGGAAGCAGAAATGAAAAGAGCAGTATTACTAACGCACGTCGACGAAGCGACGTACAAACTCATTAAAGCGTTATGTGCACCTGGTAAGCCGTCGGAAAAGACTTACGACGAGCTTGTAAAACTTCTTTCGAATCGACTAAAACCGAAGCCATCTGAGCTGATGGAACGCTGTAAATTCAACCGAGCAAAGCAAGAATCGAACGAGTCGGTAGCCGAATTCGCTACAAGATTGAGACAATTAGCCGTTAATTGCAATTTCGTAACCAATTGGGAACAGGCCATGCGAGTGCAGTTCACAATGGGTATTCGAGACGAGTCGACGAGATTCGAATTTTTCAAGAACAAAGATATCACGTTTAACGCAGCACTCGAAGAGGCTTTAGCAAGAGAAGAGGCAGCGCAAAACGCCGCGGGAGCGGCACAATCGCTAGCAAGTAAAGTTTACAAACAAGATAGCTTTGCTATAGGACAAGGGAAGCACGACCGAGGCCGAACCAATAACGCAAAAAGGCATCAACAACAACGGCAAGTGACTGAGCAGCAAATGACTGAACTTAAGTGTTTTTGCTGTGGAAAAACCGGGCACGAGACGATCACGTGCAAATACAGGGATAGAAGATGCGACTTTTGCCACAAAAAGGGACACCTTGAGCGAGCCTGTATCAAAAAGAAAAAGTTATCTAATAAATTTTTGGAGGAGAAAAGCAGTGAGTCCGAGAGTGATGGCAGCGACAAAGGCGGCGAGAGCAGCTCATCGCACAGCAGCAACTTCATCGATTTTCATAACATCAACCCGAAGGTAAATGTAAGCGATTGTAACGGGATTTACGCCGAACCGATATTTTTCGATGTTAAAATTAATGGGAAAATCGTAGCGATGGAATTTGATTCGGGTACGTACTTTAGCGTGATGTCTGAAGGTTTTGTAAACAAAACATTTAGCGACTTGAAAATTAGTAAATCGAAAACGAATTTAATTTCATACGAAAACAAAGCAATGGATCCGCGAGGCCAACTGAAAAATTTAACGGTTACGTTTAACAACAGAACAGGTGTTTTAAACTGTTTAATTTTAAAAGGAGATAAAGTTCCACTGATCGGGAGGCAGTGGCTATCATTTTTCGGCCTTTGGCCATTAGAGCGTCTTCTACATTCAGACATCATAGCTAGAAGTAAACAAGGTGTATATAACATGCGAGTCGAAAGTGTGCGCGAGAAACTGCTAGAAGAATTCGAGACCTTGTTTAGCGATACGCCCGGTGTATACAATAAGCGCGAAATCAAAATACATGTTAAGCCGAACGTGAAACCTGTGGCACTTGGAGCAAGGCATATGCCATACGCGTTAAGACCGAAGGTCGAGCAAGAAATCGATCGCTTAGTAAAATTGGGGAATTTGGAAAAAGTAGAGTCGAGCGAGTGGGCAACGCCTATAGTGCCAATACAAAAGAGCAACGGTAAGATTCGAATCTGCGGTGATTTCAAGCTGACCTTGAATCCGCACTTACAAGTAACAAAACGACCATTGGCGAAAATAGACGACATATTTGCAGTGATGCAAAACGGTTTAACCTTCTCTCAGCTAGATTTACCACATGCTTACATGCAGTGTTCGGTGGAGAAGGAGTCGCGAAAATACTTAACGGTAACTACGCATGTCGGACTTTTTCAATATACTCGTATGATGGAAGGCATTAGCATTGCTCCAAACGAATTTACACAAATCATGACGGAATGTTTACAAGAGATACCGAATAAATTACATGGATAATATTTATGTCACGGGAAAAACAAACGAAGAGCATGCTGAAAATTTGCGAGCAGTCTGTCAGAGACTAACAGAGCGCGGACTTCGTTTAAACAAAGATAAATGTGATTTTATGAAGGATCGAATAGAGATGCTGGGATTCGTAATAGACAAGGACGGTCTGCACAAAGCAAAATCGAAGGTAGTAGCAACGTATGAAGCGCCGCGTCCCGAAAACGCCAAACAGCTGGAATCATTCCTGGGGTTAATTAATTTTTATGAAAGATTTTTGAAAAATAAATCAGTAAAACTAAAACCACTTTTCGATTGTGCACGAAAAGATAAATTCGAATGGACCAAGGAATGCGACGATGCTTTTTGGTGGGTAAAAAATGAAATGATTTCCCCACAAGTGCTAGCGCATTACGACCCAAATCAAGAACTGATATTAGCTTGCGATGCATCCCACTACGGCTTAGCAGCGATACTTTCGCATAAATACAAGGACGGCACCGAAAAGCCTATCGCGTTTGCTTCGAAAAAGATTCCGGATAAAGAGTTAAACAGAGCGATTAACGACAAAGAAGCGGCAGCTATTGTATTCGGGTTTAAAAAATTTTACAGTTTCGTATTCGGTCGTAAGGTGATTTTACGCACAGATCACAAGCCGCTTGAATTTATTTTCAGTCCAAAAAAAGGTATTCCGCAAACAGCAAATTCGAGACTGCAGCGTTGGGCAATCTTTCTTTCGGGATTTGACTACGAAATCGAATGGATAAAGTCAAATGAGAACGCGAACTGCGACGCGTTATCGCGACTACCGATTGTTGATGAGATCGAATTATTCGAAAACACAAATTCGCAGATGCATTTCATAATAGATGAGGCGAAAATTGTGGATTACGAAACAATGGTTAGAGAAACAAAACGAGACGCAGTACTATCGCGTATAATCAAATTTTGTATTTTCGGCTGGCCCAGGGACAGTAAAGATCTTTCAGAGATGGAAAAGAATTTTTTTGCAAAGCAAACCGAATTATCAGTAGAAGAGAATTGTCTTTTCTGGGGTTACAGGGTAGTGATTCCGGAAAGCCTGCGTGATAGAATTTTGAAGGATCTTTATTTGTCCCATCTGGTGAAAATGAAAGCGTTCGCGCGCTCGTATGTGTGGTGGCCAGGAATAGACGCGGACATAGAAGACATAGCGAACCATTGTAACACGTGCGTTGAAAATCGAAAAGCACCACCACACGCGCCGCTGACACCATGGCCATGGCCAGAAAGAGCGTGGCAAAGAATCCACTGTGATTTTCTGGGCCCCTTTCATAAAGACATGTACTTAGTAGTAGTGGACTCTTTCTCAAAGTGGCCAGAAGTCATTAATTTCAAGCAAGATACTAGAGCGTGTAAATTAATACAAGTATTTGAGATGCTATTTGCGAGACACGGATTGTGCGAGCATTTAGTCTCAGACAATGGCAGACAACTAGCGAGCTCAGAATTTCGCGAATACCTAGAGAGACAAGGAGTGAAGCATAGCTTTTCACCACCGTACCATCCAGCGACAAATGGCGCCGCGGAAAACTTCGTTGGGACCTTTAAAGATAAAGTGTCGAAAATCATAAAAGGGGGGAAGAAGATAGACACAGCGGTCTATCAATTTCTGTTCGACTATCGTAGCGCACCGCATAGCACGACCGGAAAATCACCGGCACAATTGTTGTATGGGCACGAAATTCGAACACGATTCGACTTGCTGCGTCCTAATTTACGCTCCAAGGTCGAAGAGAAACAAGGTGCGCAAATCACAGCCAGGCCTCACTCGCGCAAGGTCGATTTAAAAGAAGGTGACTCAGTCATGATCGACAATCATGGGAAGACAGGTGAAAAGCGAATAAAAGGCGAAATTGTTAAGCAATTATCCCCGTCGACTTACCAAGTGCGGACTGATTCTGGCAATGTAGCGAAGCGGCACGAAGAACAAATTGTAAAACCCTTGCGGCGTTCCGAGCGTATTGCCCAGAGGCAACACATCTAAAATAAGGGGAGAATTGTAGTGTATGTGCGCTGTGGCGATAAAGTGGGAGAGCGAGCGGGTGTACGTGTGTGTACACTAAGTAGGAGGGTGTGAGTGAGAGCGCGGCTCGTAGCCGACTTTCGTACAGCTTGCCGAGGAGAGCGTCTTGACGAGAGGTCAAGACAAGACGTGTGAATAAATATTACTGATACATCGAATACAGTGTGTAATCTCGTTTACCGGCTCACTCCTGAATCCCGCACCACGACGAGGTATCTTCTATACATAGCAATGACCAAATAGGGAACGTGCCTTAAAAATAATGAGAGAATTCCAACAAATTAATGGATTTCCTAGTAGGTAAATTTTAAATTTGTTATTATACATAATTCTCTAAATTTTCATTCTTAATCTTGTTTCAGGAATTATCGGAGCTATCGATGGAACACATATTCGCATATTAAAACCGAAAAAGCATCCAAATTCTTACTGCAATAGAAAAAATTATCCTTCTGTTCTATTACAAGGTGTATGTGATAGTAAAAAATTGTTTCTAGATGTTTATACAGGAGAGCCAGGATCCATTCATGACATGCGATTGTTCAGAAAATCCGATTTATATGAAAGGATAAAGAACTTATCAATTGATTTTTATGAAGATAGCCATATAATAGGAGATCTAGCCTATAAGTTATCTACATATCTTCTGGTTGGCTTTAAAAATAATGATAGATTAAATAATAGACAAAAACAATTTAATTACAAGCTATCACAGTGTCGTGTAGTAATTAGAGCTCTCGATTGTCCGCGTGTTTCAATATTCACGTGTACACGTGAACCGTGTACACGGATTTAAGAAACCTTTATTCACGTGTACTTATGTACGTGACACATGTACACGAATATTCCGTGTATGTGACACGTATACACGTGTACCCGTGTATGTGATACATATACACGTGTATGTACATACAATAAATGAAAATAAAAGCTAAATACATAGGTTACACGCAACATCTATTGTCAACTTCTATTTTGGTATAAAAAAACTAACATCGACATTTTCTGGCAGCACCTTTAAAATAACTGTTATTTGTTCCTTTGTATCTTCGATCGCGTGGAGACAAACTCTGTCTGTTGGATGAGATAGATCACAATTCATGTGATTATTGAACAAGCAGCATGAAGCTTCGCAAAAGTTGGGTTTGGCAGTACGCTACCCGTAAAGGTGATAAGGCATATTGTGAATTATGCGATGACACAGACGACAATGAATTCTCCTGCACTGGCGGTACTACCGGATCTTTGGGAAGACATTTAATGACAATTCATGGTGTTTACAAGGAAAGCAACACAGCATCTAGAGAACAACAATTAGTTCCTTCTTAAATATTTATTATCATTTTATACCGCAAACGAAAAATTATTTTGCTACTTAATAAAGAAACATTTATATAAATATGACTTGCGCATGCAAGTAACTTTAATTGAATATAAATAAATTTAATTGAACATAAATAAATAATATTAATAAGTGAACAAAACCGTTAAGATATACAATCAAATCATTGGAAAAAGCCATTTACGGTCAGACTGGATCTTGGTAGCCTAATAATATTTCTGTGTGAATTATTGTATACATTTTCCGACACAATAACCGCGCGCCGAACATTTTTGTCAGTCTTAAAACATAGCTTCTGTTGAAGCAGTAAATTCACATGTTTAAATCGATAATCGATTTAACTTACGATGCTAATAAGCATCATTATTAAAACACTGTAAAAAATTTATTGCAAAAAATATTATCTCAGCCAGGATTCAAACCTGGAACTTCCCTCATACCGTGACGGGCGTGATGCTTGTTAAAACCTCTGCAATTGGCAACTACGGTTTTATGTGGCGACAACAGTTCTCCTGTATCCATGGTTCGTCCTGTCCTATAAAAGACACTTCAGAACCACATGCAAATTCGCGATGAGGATGATGTAATGATAAAGAACGCCAAGGAAATAATCGCAAATGAGATCACACAACGTTTCGACTTAACATGGACCTCCAACAACATTACAGCGAGACAGATTGCTTCAATGATGGATCCAAGATTTAAAGACTTGGATCATGAACCTTTTGAGGCTAGATTAGAGATTAGAGGTCACGTGAAATACATGCTACAGGGAGTAGCTCCTGTCGAAGACACGTGCTCCAAAGTTACCACAAAAAATAGTGCTTTGGAGTTCCTTTATCAGCAAGAAATCAATAATAATGACATTGATACGCAATGGCAACATTATCTGTCTGAACCGCAACTAAGATTTGATTTGGATCCATTTGAGTGGTGGAATATGCGGAAGGATAAATTTCCTGCTATTTCATATCTTGCCAGAAGATATTTGAGTACACCGGCATCTTCTGCAAGCTCAGAGCGATGTTTCTCAACGGCTGGTAATATAATTACTTCAAAAAGAAGCTCTTTGTTGCCAGAAAATGTAGATGTTAGTTTTTTTATACCAAAATAGAAGTCTACTTTTATAGATACAATTTTCTACATTTTCTAAATTTATGATAAGTTAAGAAAAAAAAATATTAATAAACATTATTTTTCCGTAATATATATGTCGCTTATTATAATAAATGTATTTATTCACACACACTTATACATTGACAATAGATGTTGCGTGCAACCTATGTATTTAGACAATAAACTGTCTTTGTTTTGCCAGTAAATAAATAACATTAACAATAACAATTGCTATGTATTTAGCTTTATTGTGTTTTAACCCGTGTACATACACATATTTCATCTTCATTTATGTGAACATACACGTGCATACGTATCACATACACGGGTACACGTGTACACGTATTACATACACGTGTACACGTATCACATACACGGATACACGTGTACACGTGTACGCGTGTACACGTACACGGATACACGTGAATAAAAGTTTCTTAAATTGATGTACACGGTTTAAAACACGGAAAATTTAAATACACGGATTACACGTGTAGTCTGATACACGTGTATTCGAGAGCTCTAAGTAATAGAGAATGCATTCGGTTTACTTAAAGGTCGATTCAGACGATTAAAATATACCTAGAAACGGTTAGATTAGATTTAATTTCTTTATTAATTATTTCTGCATGTATTTTGCATAATATATGTATTTTAAATCAAGATTTACCTGAAGAACTTGTAGATGAGATAGAATGGAGGGACATAAGAGCACAAGATAATTTTATTGTAAACGTTAATGAAGAACAAGAAAATAATGCAGTTCTGTTGAAACGAATCGAAATTATGAACATTCTTCCGATATAAAATTATGTAGTATATAAGGTTAGTTAAAAATTAATTAAGTATTTTAGTTATAAGCAAAATTGCAAAGGTTAGTTATAAACAAAAGTACAAATGTAAGTGTAATATAAAATAATCTTGAAAACTGAAAATACAAGGAACATACGATATAAAGTATATATAAGTTGAGATACGACTTACATAGTATGTAAATGATGTATTAAATTAATTATTAAATGATATATTAAACTAAAGAATGTATGAGCGTTTAATTGTGATTATTGATTGATTAGTTTTATATATACATTAAGTGCAAGAACGGAATTTTACTAAATTTGCAAGTTGCGTATGGTAAAAAAACTACACATACATTAAATATTAATATATTTTATTATAAACTCAGTAGTACAAAGTAATACTTATTAATGAAAATATAATAACTATTTCATCATTAATTTTTTTGTTAAAAACAACTTATTTTGTCTTATTAGAAATCTTAGCACCTTTTCCTCTTAATGACCAGATATTTTTAAATCTTAGTATTTAATAAAACAAGAAATAACACATATATGCCTTAAGCTTCTTATTGAAAATTACATGTTAATCTAACAAGTTTGTGCCTCTTTTTGCATATAAGTAGTTAAGTTGTAACATAAATAAAAGTATGGTTAGACTTGACTTAATCACAGAATACAAACCTCAATAAAATAACGTTTATACTAATGTTACTAATCTATTACTATATTAAAGCTTAAGGGGAGGTTACCGTTCAGAGGCCCAAAAAATGCCTCAATTTCAGGAATTTTTTTTTTATATAAAATAAATACATTTGGAAAATACTTTTCGCGGCTTTTGTTTGTACACAAATGAAGACTAATTTAGAATTTTTTTGGATGAAAATAATTAAAAATGGCGGCTCCAGCTCTCAGTCCACGAAGCCGCACACGGCGTGGTTCTATGTGCGCGGAGCATTCCACAGCCTTTCCAGTTGATGTGAAACAAAAAAAACATAAGAATTATTAAAATAGATTAAATTTGGGGGGCCTTATCGTTTTCCGATTTTTAAAAAACCCCCGTATAACAAAATGGTGGCCGTTTAAAAAAAAAAACCTCTTTTTTCCCTGTTTTCTTTTTGCTTCAACGTTCGAAAAGAATTATTTGCAATCAATTTTTTGAAAAAAACGCTTCGTGAAGGCCCCCTAAATTAAATTTCCTCTTTTGCACCGTCATTTATTAAAATCGGTTCATCCGTTGAAGCTGTAGAGCGCTCCGCGCGCATAAACTCGCGGCTTCGTGTCATGGGAGCTGGAGCCGCCATTTTGAATTATTTTTGTATGAAAAAAATATGAACTACTCTTCATTTGTATTCAAATAAAAGCCGCAAAAAGTTTTTTTCAAATGTGTTTACTTTATATTAAAAAAAAAATTCCTAAAATTTATGAATTTTTTGGGCCTCTGAACGGTAACCTCCCCTTAAGAGACTAATAGTATTTTACTTACAATTACTTATTGCAGCTATATCACATTTAACTATGTTAGATATTAGACTGTTTTTCACAAAAAATACTTTGTATTAACATGTATTTGACTTTAAATAAGTTATAAAAGAAAATAAACAATCAATTAACTTTTAATTTTAGATCAATTAAAAAATAATGAAAATAAAGAACTCATTTTTTATAAATATATGTATCTTTATAAGAAGACTATGTGGCTTTGATGTCTGTTATGAGACTGAAAACACGTGACGAATTTTAACTGTTATCTTACTGCAATTTGCTTTTCAGTGTTTTAACATGATCGTCAAAGCTATCTAAAAATCTATCTTGCCTTTGCAGTTTTTCTTGGTGTCTTCTTTCTGCAGGATTCATTATTTTTAACCTTTTTCTAGAAAAAGAGGATTTTGATGCAGTGTCCATTTCGCCAACAGAAGATTTTTGTTCGTTCGTGCTTTCTTCCTTTGTACTTTCATCAGCGCTACTCAAATCTTCGTTAATTATCAATCCTTTGCTGCTACTGCAAGTAGCTACCGGTGTGACTTCTGGTTTATTATGAAGTATTTTGTTCATAACTTCAAAGTACTCCCATCTCTTTCGACCCTTGCCTGATTTCGAGTTGTGTTCTTTAATGTCTTTGTACATCTTTAACAAGCCTTTCCATTTTGTGTCGCACTGTTGCCATTTAATCGAAAAGCCGAATTTATTTTGAAGAATTTTGGAGATTTTTACCCAGACATACTTTTTTACTGAATTTTGGAATTGATCTTGATATTCTTCAACTAAAGCTATCAATCCCAAAGTTAATTCATTTGTCCACACTTTAGTTTTTTCTTCATTTATACTCTTGCAGTTCTGGTCTACAATGCTCTGCCGTTCATTTTCTTTATTTTCTTCTGTCTGTATGACAATAGGTCGATAAATGTCATCTACAAAAATAATATATTTTTAAACATTACAAATAATATGCCAAAGCTTGAATTATATAACAGGTTCTGATTAAAAAATTTATAAAATTTTTAGATCTTATTAAGTAACTCAAATTATAATTAGTGATAAAAACACCACTATATAAAAAAGTTTGTTAAAGATGTACAAAAATATTAAAGAGCACAACTCAATGTCAAGAAAAGTCGAACAAGATGAGAATATTTTAAAATTATCAACAAAATACTTCATAATAATAGTATAATCAATTAGACACAGCTGTAGCTATTTGCAATAGTAACAAGTTTAATAATTAACAAAAAATTTACCTTTTTTATTATATAAATATTGTTGACCGTCAATATTTAATATCTCGAATGTTTGAGCATCATTTTCAGAACAATTAGTTGAAGACATGATTGCTGATCAATCAAAACTATCAAAAGGATACTGCAATCTTGACCTTGAAATTTTAACCAAGAAACAGTCTAAAGCCCGTATCAGAGAGCATGCAGCTTGATACAACAAAAGAACATTGCACACAAAATGGCTAACGGCATCGTTTCGACTAATACAATTCAATTTTTGCGCGCAAATAACCGTCTCTTCTACGAGCTCAGTCTTTACATCCAGAGCGAATCGAGGAGCTCGATTTGCTCTGAAACTGTTAATACCGAACGCAGATAAGATGACACAGAGCAAACAGATATGCATTGCCGAACGATTTGCGAGGTAAAAGAGCACTCCGACGCCTCAGATTTGTATTGCCGAACGCAGTAACAATAATATGGAATACAAAATAATGGTTTTTATTTTAAAATTTCAAGGTGATCTTTACGTAACCTTGACAACACTCTTCAAGGTCATACTAATATTGCTATGTAATGCGTTACTTGAAACCCTACAACTATTGTCTGCAACATTTTTTCCAAAATAAATGGTTTTTGCAAAATTTAAAGGTTGCCATACTTTTGCCAAATTCCATATATACAGGGCGCCCCATTTTAAATAAGCCAGGCAAATATCTCGAAAAACATGAAAGATATGGAAGAACGTTTCAGACAAAAGTTGTTTGGTTCGAAGGGGGACATAAGATGATGGCAATGATTTGACCTGGGATGGTCGTTTAAAGCTCACGTGAACGTCACCTTCAGTTTCTTACATAGAACCCCTTATATCGTAGTATATCGTTTGAAAGGGCATATAATAAGAAAAATTTTGGCGCAAACCAGAGGTCGATACGTTAACCCGTTCGGGAGTTATTAAGGGTCAAAAATTGTGTGGTTCCCTTTTGGGGGGTTCAATTTCAAATTTTTGAGTTGGAGTCTCCCTGGGACACTGAATTTTAAGTGAAACCCCCATATTGTAGTATACCGTTTGAAAGGACAAAAAATAAGAAAAATTTTGGCGCAAACCGGAGGTCGATACGTTATCCGTTCGGGAGTTATTTAAGGTCAAAGTTGGAAAAAGTCCATTTTTGACCCTCAATAATGTGTAATGATGAATTAGATAGAACAAAGGCGAGATATTGTCAAAACTGTGGAAGAAGAAAGATTGTAAACTAAGAAAAAGATTGTAAGAATCTATAAAGCGTGTGCGAATGTATGGATAGTATGAGTAAGTGTGTGAGTGTGTGTGAGTATGAATGTACAATATGTTGAGGTTTATTGTAAACCAAGTCCACTTCTTGGCTTTTTTTGCTGAAGTTAATAAATGATTGATTGAACAATTTCAATCATTACTTTTTCGCGTTCCAAATTGTTCGAGTTGAGTTACTCTGGCTTACTCACCTCCCCACTACCCTGGGTTCTTTAGAGTTGACAGAGTAGAGTTTTGGAACGCAGCCCTGGTTATACTGTGTTAAAGCTCGAGGCCGCGCGCATCTGTGCAAAGCCACGGTACCTGTCTGCCTTACAAAAAAATTTATAAAAAATTCCCAAATTTGCTGCGCAACTTCGAACTGGTCTTAAAATTTCTCTAATACTCCCCAGAATATGCCCTATAAATTTCAAAAAAATAGAAAATGGGATTTGTGAGATATTCCAATTTTTTGTTTTTTTATTCTGTTTTTTTAAATATATAAAAATCTGGAGTAATTTTTTTTCAAATATGATCGAAATAGCGTATTTTATGTTTAATGAATTTTTTTCTTAGACGTCTAATAGGCGAAAAAATTCATTGAAAATCTTGCAGTCCACATTTTGCACAGGCTCCATTTCGGAAACGCTACATTTATTATAAAAACGCTCTTACATGGGTATACTATTTGTAAAGACCTGCTAAAAAGCAAGTCGCCATCAGATAAAAAAATGTCGAGGTTTGACCCCTCGCGAACTGGCGTGGAATACCCCCTATATATATATATAGAGGAAAGTCCCCTATTATGAGATAGGATTCCTAATATGAAATAACGGGGTTTCTTTTGAACTATTAGGCCCAGATAGGGCCTAATAGTTTAAAAGAAACCCCGTTATCTCATATTAGGAATCCTATCTCATAATAGGGGACATTCCTCTATATATATATACATATATACATATATACAGGGTGTCACTTAATTCGCGCCCACTATTTACACAGTGATATTTCTCATGAAAAACTGAGTCGAAAAGTCCTGAATCATTTTTTCGAATTATGTTTAGAAAATTCGTTATTATTAATTAAAGATTAGCCAGTCAGCATCGCTTTTTAAACGGACGCACGTTCGTGAGGCGCGCATCTACTAGTATGCGTGAGCGAGCCGCCGCGCCGCCGCTCGCTCCGCCGCGCGCTCGGCCGCGCCGCAGCGATGTTCCGTCGCCACGATCGTCCGTGTAAAGTTCAGCTACGAAATAATTAATAATTACTCTTTGCAATAACCATGATATTTCCTACGCTAAAAGCATCTTTTCAGATTACAATTCGTTAGTTCAATTCAGATCTCGTCAAGATTTAACCGCGGCTGTAAGAAAACTGTAATCTTTTATGTAAAAGTACACACACACACAAATCATTTTACAAGTTGTTCTTTCTGTTGATAATATTGATCAATGTAATTAAGCTGTTCGACACAAGATAAGCAGAAATCATTACTGTCTCATGCAATCCGTCTTATGAGACGCAGTTCTATGAAATTTGCTTAGATTGTTTTGACATCTAGTCAACATTTCTGTTTATTTGACAAATATGAAATAACAGGTGATATTGCTTCGTTTTTTCTGAAAAATTTAAAAATAGAAAGTTTAGTCAATATGAGACCTAAATTTTAGAGAGTTGATACCTATGTCTTTAGTCTCATATCTTGAGTTCATTTACTGCCTTACAAGTAAACCTCAAGGAATGTCACACGTCAATTTGTCTCTAATTTTGTAGAGTTGTTTGTCATATCAGAGTATGAAAAAATCTGTCATTACTTTTAGCTCAAATTGATTTCTCTTGTATTTTTTCAGTTTTACGCAAATACACGACTTTACGCACGCATATTTAAAGCAGTATTAATGATTCTACTCGATTTTTTGAAACTCGGCACACATAAAACATCGAAATAATAGTTTATTAGTTTTGTTTTGTAATCTTCTATTGCGTGTTAAGCAATTTTAAGGGTAATAATTATTCTTCGAATTCTTCTCTATTTCGATATAAGTGGTTCTATAAAGAAAAGTTAAATAAAAAAATATGTAATGTGCTGATTTTAGAATCACTAATTACGAATCAAAAGTTAATTTTACAAAATAAAAAATCGCGGCGAACGTCATTGTCGACATCAAAAAACGGTTACATTTGCAAAAAACTTTTTTCAGAAAATTAAATTAATCAAGAAATAGAACTCGAGTACGTACACTTGTTAATAATTCTTAACTCGTAAACTTGAACGTCAAACTGGCGGGAGATAGCGAGTTCTGCTAAATTAAAAGATCTCTAACTAAATTCGCTGTTACGCAACAAAAAAATTAACCTAACTTAATTTTTTATTCGTTTTTCATACTTTTTGAATAATATTTTTTATATTTATTTTTTGAATATTTTTAAAACTATTTTTTATATTTTTACATATTTTTTATACTTTTTACACTTTTGATTTTTAAAATGGAACACGTAGATACTTATATTTATAAGTAACAAGTGTACTCAAGTTCTATTTCTCGATTAATTTAATTTTCGGAAAAAAGTTTTTGTAAATGTAACCGTTTCTTCATGTTGTCGACAATGACGTTCGTCTCGTATCCGCGATTTTTATTTTGTAAAATTAACTTTTGATTCGTAATTAGTGATTCTAAAATCTGCACATTACATATTTTTTTATTTAACTTTTCTTTATAGAACCACTTATATCGAAATAGAGAAGAATTCGAAGAATAATTATTACCCTTAAAATTGCTTAACACGCAATAGGAGATTACAAAACAAAACTAATAAACTATTATTTCGATGTTTTATGTGTGCCGGGTTTCAAAAAATCGAGTAGAATCATTAATACTGCTTTAAATATGCGTGTAAAGTCGTGTATTTTCGTAAAACTGAAAAAATACAAGAAAAATCAATTTGAGCTAAAAGTAATGACAGATTTTTTCATACTCTGATATGACAAACAACTCTATAAAATTAGAGACAAATTGACTTGTGACATTCCCTGAGGTTTACTTGTAAGGCAGTAAATAAACTCAAGATATGAGACTAAAGACATAGGTATCAACTCTCTAAAATTTAGGTCTCATATTGACTAAACTTTTTATTTTTAAATTTTTCAGAAGAAACGAAGCAATATCACCTGTTATTTCATATTCGTCAAATAAACAGAAATGTTGACTAGATGTCAAAACAATCTAAGCAAATTTCATAGAACGTGCGTCTCATAAGACGGATTGCATGAGACATTAATGATTTCTGCTTATCTTGTGTCGAACAGCTTAATTACATTGATCAATATTATCAACAGAAAGAACAACTTGTAAAATTATTTGTGTGTGTGTGTACTTTTACATAAAAGATTACAGTTTTCTTACAGCCGCGGTTAAATCTTGACGAGATCTGAATTGAACTAACGAATTGTAATCTGAAAAGATGCTTTTAGCGTAGGAAATATCATGCTTATTACAAAGAGTAATTATTAATTATTTCGTAGCTGAACTTTACACGGACGATCGTGGCGACGGAACATCGCTGCGGCGCGGCCAAGCGCGCGGCGGAGCGAGCGGCGGCGCGGCGGCTCGCTCACGCATACTAGTAAATGCGCGCCTCACGAACGTGCGTCCGTTTAAAAAGCGATGCTGACTGGCTAATCTTTAATTAATAATAACTACTTTTCTAATCATAATTCGAAAAAAATGATTCAGGACTTTTCGACTCAGTTTTTCATGAGGAATATTACTGTGTAAATAGTGGGCGCGAATTAAGTGACACCCTGTATATCTTAAAACGTTGGAAAATTTATTTTTTTCTAAAATTGAGGAATTGATTGTACAAAAGCATATAATTCGTATCCTCATTACCATTTTTGAAGAAGTTGAATTTATTCATCCGTGTCAACATTTTCCGCACAATTATTTATTGAAATTATATGCTCGGGTATGACTATTCTATACATAAAAATTTATTAATAAGCGTTTCAAATCGCAATCCGAACACAGAAAAACTATAATTTTACGTCACGATTAGAATTTAATGTCTGTACGTTCTTTCCTTATAAATGAAAATTATTTAATATCTACTTTTATAAAAGCAACTGTGTTTTCGTTAATTAAATTTATTATTGAAGTTCGTTTATAATTCTATTATTATAAAACTAAATGTGTTTGGCAACTTTGTGAATGTGAAAATGTATGTGTTACTTGCTGAAATAAATTTTTAATATTTCTGCTACTCCTTTTAACATTTCTGCTACTTCTTTTAACATTTCTACTACTTCTTATGTAAGTTTATTACACAGTAACAGCACATAGTGATAGTGAATATTACATGTTTTCAATTATTCCAATTATTGTTTCAGTTGACATTGACATCTGGAGCACATTCTTTCTACTGAAGGATGTCCATGAGGAACAATTAATTTAAAAAAATGGATATTAATATTTATATATTAGATACTAAAATTTTCAGTAAAAATTATGAAATTTCAACGCAAGTACTCAGAATAAATATAAGAATTTTTTTAAATATTTTTATGCATTTTTTACTCAATGACAGAACAAATAAAAATATTAGTTTTTGCGCCCAATGATTTATATTTGCTTTTGAGCTCAATAATTATATATATTTTGTAACATTTTACAATTCTATTAACACAATAAGTTACGAAAAATTTTAAAATAAAATGATACAAAATACACAGAAGTATTATTTTCATTTCTTCTATTTCAAGAAATTCTCTGGATTATAATTAAAATTGCGCAAAAAAAATTTTTTGATTACATATACTCATATACATTTCTTTATTATATATATGTACATTTCAATCGTACCGCCGGTACATCTGACAATATGGCGACGTACCACGTGACTTGAGGACAACTACATCAAAGGTGCCGACACTCAGTGTCGCTACTGGGTACAGTTATACTGTGATTGCGCGCTCATCAGCAGCAGCAGGAGCAGCATCTCGATAAACCACCGCCGCCGCCGCTGTCGCAACCACCACCGCCGCCACTGTTACAGGTACTGCTAACGCAACCACCACCGCCGCCACTGTTACAGGTACTGCTAACGCAACCACCGCCGCCGCTGCAACATCACCTTAACGACGATCGTGAGAACGGTAACTGCGACGATGGAACAAAGAGAAAGAAAGAAGGAACGACGAGCGATCGGTGACGACGACGCCGCCACTGAATATTGAGCATGTATATCCAACCTCGAGCAACAGCGGCAACAACAGTGAAAGAAACGCGTAAGTTGACACCGACTAGCGCATCCCGCCAATTATGTAGGTATTCATACACATTGTATTCATAGATATGCCCACAACATCCGCTCGAAATGGGAAGTCAATATCGCGCGTTATCGTATCCGCATCTTGGGAAGGAGATACTCGTTTACCAAAACGTACTACAAATTCATAGACGTCGGTATCGCCCTTAGATTTCCGTCTCGCGTGGACATCATCGTAGGGGATTATCATGGCAAAGAGATCAATCTCTCGCCCGACGCAGGGAGTCGACTCATGGATGAAAAACACGCCATAATGTCGCACCTGCGGCGCAGCACCAGCAGCGGCGGTGACGACAACAACGACGACGACGAGACGTGCAATCCAGCCTCCATAACCATCGTCGGAACAGGTTTGGCGTTACGAGTTGGAAGACTCAACAATACGTTGATCCTGCGCCTGGACTCGCTCAATACTCATCTCGTCCTGTCGCTGAACACCGTGCTCGTTATGTTTGACCTCGAACACTGCATAAATTTTATAGCGGCTACGCTGTGCGCGATAACCGGCAAGGTCGACGCGAAACTGTCGCGTTTTGTTGCTATCGCATCCACGGTGCCGGACCCTGCGAACGTGCCACAAGTGTTACGCGAGAACGAATTTTTTGATCGCACCGACATCGTCGACTGCGAGATCGTTGGCCGCTTTATATTTTGGAATGGCCGAAAAATTGTAATTTCCTCGCCACGCGCCGATGCGAATAAAGAAACATCTTACCCATTTGTCAGCCTATCGTTATTCTTTCCCATTACCTTACCTAAAAAAGTATTCAATAATGATAATTTACACAATCTATACAATTCCATTTTTGATAACGTACAGAGAGATATTCTTTATTATTTTCCCCATTATGTACATAGAGACATTCTTTTTACTCTCCGCTACAGATCTCATATCTGTGCGTGTATGTATGTAGTTATATGTATGTGCGTGTGCGTGTGTCACTCCGACTCCTTCCTCGATTCGCGCACCACTACTATCGCCGCCGCCCGATCCTCGACGACACGATCGATGTGTAACGCGGGGCAACTATATTAATTAACGAAATTAATCACATTTCTCAAATTATACTTACCTGAATGTCGCTCTGACCGCCGTCGTAGGAAAGATTTCTCGTCTCTTTCACGATTCCCGGAATAGTCGACAAGATCGGGAGAGGTTCACTGGCGTACAGTACAATTGCACACGTTGCAATTGCACACCGTGCTATTAGACACAAAGAATTGCGCACCGTTTGATTGGACACGGTTCGATTGGACACCGTTCGATTGAACACGGTTCGATTGGACACTGTTCGATTGGACACGGTTCAATTTCGCACAGTTCTATTGCGCACCGTTCAATCGCGCACCGTTCAATCGCACACCGTTCAATCGCGCACTGTTCAATTGCACACCGTTCAATTGCCCACGAGCAATTGTGCACAGTTCTCATAAAGCGAGGTCCACCCAGCCTACCGGCGGAGAGGGTGCGGGAGGGGGGCCGAAGGCCCACCGTTTGCACCCCCCGCGTGTGTGTGTGTGTACACCATGTGCGTAATAGAACTGTGCGTAATTGCTCGTGGGCAATTGAACGGTGTCCAATCGGACCGTGTCCAATCAAACGGTGTCCAATCAAACCGTGTCCAATCGAACCGTGTCCAATCGAACCGTGTCCAATCGAACAGTGTCCAATCGAACAGTGTCTAATCGAACGGTGTTCAATCAAACCGTGTCCAATCGAACGGTGTTCAATCGAACCGTGTCCAATCAAACGGTGCGCAATTCTTTGTGTCTAATAGCACGGTGTGCAATTGCAACGTGTGCAATTGTACTGCACGCCAGTGAACCTCTCCCGATCTTGTCGACTATTCCGGGAATCGTGAAAGAGACCAGGAATCTTTCCTACGACGGCGGTCAGAGCGACATTCAGGTAGGTATAATTTGAGAAATGTGATTAATTTCGTTAATTAATATAGTAGCCCCGCGTTACACATCGATGGTGTCGTCGAGGATCGGGCGGCGGCGATGGTAGTGGTGCGCGAATCGAGGAAGGAGTCGGAGTGACACACGCACGGGCACATACATATAACTGTTGGAATTCGGCAGGGGTGGATGCGCGAAAAGAACTTTTGGGTATAAGTTTTCTTCTGACTTTAAAACACAGTATATTTAAAGATAAAATAAACCAAAAATTGCGAGTTTTACAATTCGCTCGACGGAGATCGCTTTCGCTCGGGGAACTCACGCGTGCTACGTCCTCGCTTCGTTCGTGGTCGAGACAAGACAAAAGGCCTCGTGGCCCCGGTAGGCCCGCGTTACAGGCTGCGCAGTCGCGCTACCGCCCCTTGTTTTCGCGAACGTTCCCACCAGCGCTTCGCGCCCCGATTTAAACCCGGATTATTTCGGTATTTCCCAACACTCCCTTTTAATCCGGATTCAAATTTACAAAAAAAAACTAAGTGTGATATTAATTTCGCCTTTTTTAACCTAAACTTATTCTAGTCTTTACTTAATCTAACCTTCGCTGTTTCTTATTATTTTTAAACTCAAGTAGTTTTCTTTCTAATCCTAAATATTTATCTCTTTTATCTCTTTACTTACAGTAAATCTATTACGCTACTAAAGTATTTTTGTGCTTCTGAAACTTTATAAGGCTTAACGGTTTTGTTAGAATGTCTGCTGGCTGATTTTCTGAGCAACAGTACTTTACAACGATGTTATTCTCTGCTATCTTTTCCTGAATGAATCGGAATCGCACATCAATGTGTTTAGACCGTCTGTTTAATATTCCTGTTTTTATTAATGTATCGCGCTTTGATTGTCTAAGTGAATTTCCGCAGTTATCGTTTTATCTCTTAACTCTTCTAGTACCGCTTTAAGATATAGAACCTCTTTACAACATTCAGCCGCCGAGATAAACTCTGCTTCGGTACTGGAGAGCGCAACAACGGGCTGTTTCCTCGAACACCAGCTCACTGGTCCTCCACAATATTTGATTATATAGCCCGTGGTGCTCTTTCTCGTCTCAGGGTCACCGGCGTAGTCGGAGTCGCAATAAGCCACCAGTTTTTCCGCGTCCTTCTCTCCGCCATACACCAGCCCGAGGCTCCTTGGTTCCCTGCAAATATCTGAATATTCTTTTAACATTTAAGAGGTCTTTACCTTTCGGAGATTGTGTATATCTGCTGCTATAGTTTACAGCATAGCAAAGATCTGGTCTTGTTTTTGTTGTCAGATACAGAAGGCTTCCTATCGCTTGTCGATACGGAAATGTTTCCCTAATATTTTCTACTTTTGAATCTCCCTCTGGTAGCATCGGCGTGTTCGCTGGCTTTGCGTCTTTCAGTCCATACGTCTCAAGAACTTGCTTGGAGTAATTTTTTTGGCTTAGCTTCAGTCTTCCTTGCGCTTTTTCTAGTTCCATTCCCAAATAGGTTTTAGGATCCTCTTCTACTGTTAATTCAAATTCTTCTTTGAGTTTCTCCACCAACTTTATTATTTGTTTCTTGCTCTTCCCGAGAATAATGCCGTCGTCTATATAGATCCCGAGGAACATCTGTCCGTCTTGGCGTTTAAAAAGGCAGTTTTCCGTTGTCAGCTGTTCTAGTCCTTGTTTTCTCAGCGATTTCGTGAATTTTTCGTTCCATCTTCTCGGTGCCTGTTTTAGCCCATACAGTGCCTTTTTTAGTTTGCAGATTTTGCCTTCGGCTTCTTCAAAGCCTTCCGGCAATCGCATGTATACTTCTTCTTGTATTTCTCCGTAGAGAAAAGCAGTACGTATGTCGAATTTTACAATGTAATAATCTTCAACTGCTGCTAGGGCAAGAATCATGCGTAGCGGCGCGCTGTTTATCACTGGGCTGTAAATTTCCTCGTAGTCTACTTCATTTCTTTGTTCACAGCCTCTCACGACCAGTCTCGCTTTGTATTTTCCTTGCTCTTTGATTCTGAAGACCCATTTGCTAGTTAGAATCTTCTTGTGTTTCACGTCTTCTTCGTCGACTAGTTCCCAAGTTTTGTTTTTTTCCAGCGAATACTTTTCCTCTTGTATTGCTTTCTTCCAATATTTACTGTCTTGTCCTTTCATCGCTTCCTCGTAGGTCAAAAACACATAGTGTGTATTTGCGTATCTTTGCGGAGGTTTCGATTCTCTTTCGGATTTTCGTAATGGCTCTCGCATTCCTCTCGTTTCACGGTCTTCCTTTGTGTCCTTGCCGGTATCTTCTTTTTCGTCTGTCAGATCCACGTATTCTTCCTCTGTGTCAGTCTTGATTTCTTCTGATTCTTCGTCTTCTTCCTCTTTCTCTTCTTCAGATTCATCATCTTCATCTTTCTCGTTGCTTGTTATCAGTAAGTTCTTTGTTTTCCTCTTTTCTTCTGGGGGGGTTTCGTCAAAGATTACGTCTCGTGAGATTGTTATCTTTCTTCTAGTTGGATCCCACAATCTGTATGCGTTCTGAGTATAGCCTGCAAATATGTAGCAATTGCTTCGTTTGTCCAACTTTTTAAGTTGGCCCATTTCCTTTGCATAAGCTTTGCATCCGAATATTCTGAGGCATTTCAGATCGGGTTTTTCTCCGTTCCACAACTCGAATGCTGTCTCATTGTTAGTTTTGTTTGGACTCCTGTTATGCAGAAAAGCTGCCACCCGAACAGCCTCTCCCCATAGTTCTTTGTTGCCTTCTTGATTGAAAATTAGTGCTCTGACCTTCTCCACGAGTGTTCTGTTTAGGCGCTCTGCCTTCCCGTTCAGCTGCGGCGAGTAGGGAGCTGTGTAATTTATATTGATTCCTTTTCTTCTGCACCAGTCTTTGAATTCTCTGCTCGCGTACTCTCCTCCGTTGTCGCATCGCAGGTTTATAATCCGCTTATTCCATTTTGTTTCAGCGAGTGCTGCATATTCCTTAAATTTTTCCAAAGCTTCTGATTTAGTTTTCATCAAGTAGACTGCAGTATAATTAGTATAATCGTCTAGGAAAGTTATAAAATACCTTTTGTTGTCCCACGTGCTGGGATTTATCGGGCCGCAAACGTCGGAATGTATCAGTTCCAGCGGGCGCTTCGCTCTTTTTCTATGTTCTCCAAAGGGTGTCCTTGAATGCTTTGCTTGTATACAGACTTCACATTTACGTCCCATGTCTTCAAAGTCTTGTTTGTTTATTGACATTCCCTCCGATAGTTTCAATAACTTCTTCATGTTTTCCGCGCTTAGATGGCCTAGCCTTTTGTGCCATACTTCCGCTTCACTCCTTTTTTCTGCTATGTGGGCTTCTTGCTGTGGCTTCTCTTGAAGTTTTACTGTGTACAGTCCTAAGCTATCTTTCTTTCCTCGAAAGATTACTTTATCCTGTTTAGTTATTAATACTTTGTCTTCTTCGAACAGAACTGTTCCTCCCTTTTGCGTAATCGCGCTTACCGAAAGCAGGTTCTTTTTAGATCCGGGACGTAAAGTACATCGTTTAGAACGCAGTTTTGAAATTCTACCTTTCCTTTTCCTTTGGCTTGCATGGAGCCTTGTTTTTTTTGCCACTCCCACGTTTGTGTGCACTTCTTTAATTTCCCTCAGCTTCTTCTTGTCGTTCGTCATATGTGAAGTTGTCCCTGAGTCGATAATCCATTCTCTAGAGTCGGATCCGTCAATCAGAAATGAGACTTGATTACTCTCTTCTTGTTCTCGTTTTCCGCTCTCTTTCTAAAAAAGCAATCTTTTTCTGAATGGTTCTGCTTTTTACAGATTTTACATCCAATTTTAACCTTCGTCTTGCAATCTCTTGCCATATGTCCTGTCTTTTGGCATACAAAACATTTTATGTTTTTACTTACAGTTTCATTTCCTGATCTGCACGAGCGAGCCACGTGTCCCTTTTTACCGCATTTAAAGCATTTCTTTTCTTCTACTTTAAACGCTAATTGATCTTCGTCTCCTGCTGCTTTGTGTCTTGTCTCTTCTACCAAAAGTCTTGCCGTGAGGTTTGTCAGTGTCCTTTCTTCTGCTGATACGGACTCCCATGCGCTTGCAAAAAATTTGTAGCTATCAGGCAAAGTTGTTAGTATCTTTGAGATTATCATGTTATCGCTTATTTCTTCGCCCAATGCCTTCAGTCTATACGCTAAATTTTTCAATTCCGCTATGTATGTAGTCACATCAACAGATTTTGGTCTTTTACTTTCAAAGAATTTTTGCATCAATGCGCACTTTTGTTGCTCCGAGTCTCTTTCATAGATTGTTTTTAATTTTTGCCACATTTCGTGGCTTGACTCACAGCTTAAAATATGTACTAACGGTTGCTTATCTATTGTTGTGACTAGGATTTTCTGAGCTTTTGCGTCGTTTTTTTTCCACTGCTCTGTTATTTTCGTATCTGCGGCGGGACGCGTTATTACTGTATCGTATAGGTTGTTAGCTTTTAATATTATTCCCACCTGAAATTTCCAAATCGGGTATCCTTCGGCATCCTTAAGTTTATCCACGCAATCTAGGCTTTCTCCGCTCGTGTGTGTGGCCATCTTCTTCCTTCTTCTTTCTTCTTAATTGTTTTCTTCTCTTCTTTCTATTTTTCGCTCTCTTGCTCGGAAGGATTTTTACTTCTTTTTAGATCGCGCAACGCCACGTGTCTGGGCCCATAACCTGTTGGAATTCGGCAGGGGTGGGTGCGCGAAAAGAACTTTTGGGTATAAGTTTTCTTCTGACTTTAAAACACAGTATATTTAAAGATAAAATAAACCAAAAATTGCGAGTTTTACAATTCGCTCGACGGAGATCGCTTTCGCTCGGGGAACTCACGCGTGCTACGTCCTCGCTTCGTTCGTGGTCGAGACAAGACAAAAGGCCTCGTGGCCCCGGTAGGCCCGCGTTACAGGCTGCGCAGTCGCGCTACCGCCCCTTGTTTTCGCGAACGTTCCCACCAGCGCTTCGCGCCCCGATTTAAACCCGGATTATTTCGGTATTTCCCAACAATAACTACATACATATACGCACAGATATGAGATCTGTAGCGGAGAGTAAAAAGAATGTCTCTCTGTACATAATGGGGAAAATAATAAAAAATATCTCTCTGTACGTTATCAGAAATGGAATTGTATAGATTGTGTAAATTATCATTATTGAATATTTTTTTGGGTGGGGTAATGGGAAAGAATAACGATAGGCTAACGAATGGGCAAGATGTTTCTTTATTCGCATTGGCGCGTGGCGAGGGAATTACAATTTTTCGGCCATTCCAAAACATAAAGCGGCCAACTCGCAGTCGACGATGTCGGTGCGATCAAAAATTTTTTTTCGCGTATCACTCGTGGCACGTTCGGAGGGTCCGGCACCGTGGATGCGATAGCGACAAAACGCGACAGTTTCGCGTCGATCTTTCCGGTTATCGCGCACAGCGTAGCCGCTATAAAATTTATGCAGTGTTCGAGGTCGAACATAACGAGCACGGTGTTCAGCGACAGGACGAGATGAGTATTGAGCGAGTCCAGGCGCAGGATCAACGTATTGTTGAGTCTTCCAAATCGTAACGCCAAACCTGTTCCGACGATGGTTGTGGAGGCTGGATTGCACGTTTCGTCGTCGTCGTTGTTGTCGTCACCGCCACTGCTGGTGCTGCGCCGCAGGTGCGACATTGTGGCCTGTTTTTCATCCATGAGTCGACTCCCTGCGTCGGGCGAGAGATTGATCTCTGCCATGATAATCCCCTATGATGATGTCCACGCGAGACGGAAATCCAACGACGATACCGACGTCTATGAATTTGTAGTACGTTTTGGTCATCGAGTAGGGGAGACCGGGGCGAGACCGGCAGTTTTTTTTCGGTGCCGATTTTTAACAACAAAATAAATAATTTTAGTTAAATGTAGTATACGATTGTAAAGAGTAAACCTTTAGCTACAAAATTTATATGGAAAATTTTTGTCTACGTCGCTTTGTTTAACCGGTATAGAGCAAAAACGAGAACAGTGGAAAAATTGAGATCTCAAAAATGGCGGGGTGGAATCGTCACCCCCCGGGGCGGATCCGTCGCCCATTTTCAATACTAATACGTATAGCTGATCCTGAAAAATGATAGGATACATTTTAATAATTGTTTTTTAAGAAAAAAATATAAAAATTTATTTTTTAAAATTTTTATGCAAAACATTATTAAAAAATAATTGTTAATAATTGTTAATAATAAATAATAATAATAATTGTTAATAATTGTTAGTAATTGTTAATCGTTGTTCTTCTTCAACCAGTTGTTTAACGTGGTTCTCCGGACATCGAATTGTTTTGCGGCTGCGTAAGCACATTTTATCTTTTTTCACTGCAAGAACTGCCTTCTTGAGTTTCTCCTTGTCGACGGGAGTCGTTTTACGACGATACGTGCGTACCATTTCCCTACATGTATACAAAGTAACGCACGTGCAAGGGAAGACAGAATCACGCTCGAGGGAAACCTAACCTAAAATCGCCGTGAGCTGAAGTCGTGCGCCCGGCGCGCCACAGTGACGAGACTGCCGGATTTTCCCCGCGTGCTTACTGACGAATTAGCCCCAAACACAAGTTTCAGGTTTGATCGCCCACAGCGGTCGTGCTCGCCGGCTTTACGCCGCACTTTACGGTGCACGCCGTGGCACTCTACGGGGCCCCGGTGTGGGTCCCAGAGGCGGAGGGCTCCGGGCGCATCAAGGCGATACTACGCCGAGTGCAGCGCCCGGTAGCCCTAAGAGTGTCACGGGCGTACCGCACCGTCTCGCACGCGGCGGCGACGACCCTGTCCGGGCTTCCCCCCTTGGAGCTCGCGGTCAGACAGCGCGCCGAGGTTCACCGGCGCGCCAAGAAGCTGCGGGCTGGGGGGATCCCAATCACGAACAAGGTTCGTCGTGCCGTAAAGCTTCAGGAGAGGGCGGCCCTTCTGGCCAGATGGCGGGAGTATCTGGCTGATCCGACTCTCGCCGGCAGAAGGACCGTCGACGCCGTCCGACCCTGCCTGGCAAAATGGCTGGGCAGTCGGGGGTACGGGAGACTCTCGTATCATGCGACACAGGTGCTCACAGGCCACGGATGTTTTGGCGAGTACCTGTGTCGCATAAAGAAGGAGGCCACCACGCGGTGCCACCATTGCGACGAGGAGAGGGACACGGCGCAGCACACGCTGGAGTTCTGTCCAGCGTGGGCGGAGCAGCGCCGTGTCCTGATGAACGTGGTCGGCAACGACCTCAGTAGGTAGACTATCCCGGTTCGAACCCATGGGGCAATGAGGGGGGGTGAGGGGCGGGGGGGTAACCGAGGGCTAAGGGGATTGTTTTACAGGCGGCGTCTCATATTACAAAGGAGGGTGAGGGGTGTTGACGTGACGCGGGGGAGGGGTGCTGCGTTAGGACCGCGTAGGGTCCGCGGGGGAGAGGGGTGTCGCGTAGGGTCCGCGGGGGAGAGGGGTACCGCGTAGGGTCCGCGCGGGGGAGGGGTGGCGCGTAGGGTCCGCGGGGGGGGGGGGTGTCGCGTAGGGTCCGCGGGGGAGAGGGGTGTCGCGTAGGGTCCGCGGGGGAGAGGGGTACCGCGTTAGGGCCGCGGGGAGAGGTGTACCGCGTTAGGGGTAGGGCCCGCCGCCGCCGCGCCGCCGCCGCGCCGCCGCCGCCCGCCCGCCCGCCCGCGCCGCCCGCGCCGCCCGCGCCGCCCGCGTTCGCGCTCCCGCTCGCGTATCTTTTTTGCTATCACACTACCAAAGCAGTAAAGATAATTATTGACGTAGAACTACGTCTTTGTCGACAGTAAGTAGGGGGTAAGTAGGGGGTCAGTAGGGAGTAATATTGGGAGCAGAGATGCAACGAATGCAACGAAAACATGTCACACTTTGAACGTTTATATCTTCAAAACTAATAATCGTAGAGTAATGATTAATACGTCATTAGATAGCTTATGTAGTCCCATTTTTTCTCGTAAGTCTCAAAAGTCTTAAAATGCTTCCTTAATAAGGAAGCCAAACAATTATAAGCAAATAATTATCAACGAATGCAACGAAAACATGTCACACTTTGAACGTTTATATCTTCGAAACTAATAATCGTAGAGTAATGATTAATACGTCATTAGATAGCTTATATAGTCCCATTTTTTCTCGTAAGTCTCAAAAGTCTTAAAATGCTTCCTTAATAAGGAAGCCAAACAATTATAAGCAAATAATTATGCTCAAGTCTCAACCACTTTCAATTTTGGCAATTCAATGTTAATTATTAGCAACTTTTCTAATTCCATTATATTCTTCAATCTTTTCTACCCCTATTTCATATACAATGCTTTAAGATTTGGTTGATTAGACTCAGCTTTATTAGGCTTTTATGTATATACGTATTCCTCGCAAATTCTAACGTATGTAATTCAAGGACTAATCAACCAAATTTTAAAGAATTATATATGAAATAGGGGTAGAAAAGACTGAAAAATATAATAAAATTATAAAAAAATTGCCAATATAATCAGGGAGCAAGTTTTAGATAAAAATTTAGAAATGCCTAAAAAATCAAGGGAAAATTACTATATATATATATATATATATGTGTGTGTGTATATGTACTAATATGTGTATATATTCAAACGTATCGATCTTTGATTGTTTAAACTGATTTTCTTGAAACCGATGCCAAAATTTTTTGTAGGGGGATAGTTTTTCTTTGCTTATATATAACTTAAGAACTAATCAACCAAATTTTAAAGAATTGTATATGAAAAAAATGCCAATATAATAAATATAAACGAAAAAAAAATTCTACTCGAGTTTCACACTATTGAGTCATTTCCGCTTTTCCGATATTTTACTTACCGATCAGCGACTTCATCCCTTAGTTTTCCCGGGCGTTTTTTCGGGAATTTCAAGATTGCTCGCTCGCGATGTACACAGAACCTCAATATTTTACTTAAAAAAAGCCCTGAAAAATCGGTAATCGGTAAGTGAAGTTCCCGAAAAAATGCCGCGGGAAAACCAAGGAATAAAATTGGTAATCGGTAAGTAAAATATCGAGGTTCTATGTACATTGCGAGTAAGCAATCTCGAAATTCCCAAAAAAACGCCCGGAAAAACCAAGGGATAAAATCGCTGATCGGTATCGAGATTCCGCAATAGTCTGTTTTGCGCAAGGATGTAAAGAGTTTGCGCAAGGATGTAAAGAGTAACTATGCAAAAGTTCGTCCAGATCGGTCGAATAGTTTAAGAGTGTATAAAGAACAGACATACAGACATACATATAGACATTCTATTTTATATATATAGATTGGCAACTTTTCTAATTCCATTATATTCTTCAGTCTTTTCTACTCCTACTTCATATACAATGCTTTAAGATTTGGTTGATTAGACTCAGCTATATTAGGCTTTTATGTATATACGTATTTCTCGCAAATTCTAACGTATGTAATTCAAGGACTAATCAACCAAATTTTAAAGAATTATATATGAAATAAGGGTAGAAAAGACTAGAATTATAAAAAATTTGCCAATATAATAAATAAATGTGCAAATTAGAAATCTGCACATTGCTTCCTTATATTTTTTTACTTCGCTTATAAAGTTTCTTTATGAAAAAGCCAATCTATTATATGCTAATATTTTTGAAAAATTTCTCTTAAAGGAAACTGTATAAGCAAAAAAAAAATAATCAGGAAGCAAGTTTTGGATAAAATTTTAGAAATGCCGTAAAAATCTAAAAATCAAGGGAAAATTATTATATACATGTGTGTATATATATGTGTATATGTACTTATATGTGTATATATTCAAACGTATCGCTCTTTAATTGCCATTTCATAAATGTTTATATCTATAAGTTGCTGGTTTCACATATTATATGTCAATTTGATAATCTGTCGATATATACGATACGTACTTACCGTTGGACTAAAAACATTAATAAATAAATATTATCTAATATACACATGTATTAAAATTTATATCTAAATATTGTACGTAAAAAAGTGGAAGAATATACTATAGTTATAGAATTTACGGAAATCGTACAAAAATCGTAAGTGTAAACGTTAATTAATTAATTAAAAATCATTTTAAAAAGTAATATTAAAAGCATTATATAAATGATAAAAATTAGTGTACTTTTTAGCATTATAAATAAATTAACGTAAAACGTTTTTGCTTACATAAAACTTAAGTACGAATCAACTAAAATTTAAAGAATTACATATAAAAAAAATTTTCCCTTCCAACACAATTAAAAAAAAAAAAATTATTTTTGCTTACATAAAACTTAAGTACGAATCAACTAAAATTACATATAAAAAAAATTTCGATATAATAAATATAAGCAAAAAAAATCAAATAGGCACAGTAACAATTACTGTGCCGCAATCAACAACGTAGAACTACGTCAACTGAACACTACTTAATGATTAAAGTATAATCAAATGGGCACAGTAACAATTACGTAAGGCTACGTTTTTGGCAAACTGGGCAGACGTAGCCCTACGTCAACTGTCCTTCGCTGTATACTTTAACATTAATTAGTGACAGTTGACGTAGGGGAGACCGGGGCACCATGAGCCACGGGGTGCCATGGGTCATTGACTGTTTAGGTTAATCCAGAATGTTTAGGTTGGTAAAACTGATATCATGTGACAGTTACTTTGTTGTCTATACTTCGTATCTAGATGGCAGTGATCAAAGTCCGTTGTCTCGAGAAGCACGCGACATAAATGGTTTTTGTGATGCGTAAGTAATTTTTTAAACATCTAGAAATGTTTTAATATCGCTTTGTAGTAGAATATAAACGTAAATAAAAATCAGATGCAACTTTCTAGCATCTTTTGTCATTTTATTGCACTAGGATATCATGCATCATTTATTTTTTCGATTACGTTTTCACCGTTTTCTACATTAAGTGCACTTGGGGCACGATGGGCCACCCAATGCTGGGGCACCATGGGTCGCACACTAACTTATTTATGATAAAACAAGGCAGTACAAAATAGTTATTTTACATTCACAAAAAAAGAAAAAACAAGAAGAAAAGGGAAAGAAGACACGGAAAAGAAAACCAATAAAGAAATAAAAGGAAGTCCTAAGAGTTATTAGTTATTATTAATAAAGAGTTATTAATTAATTAGATAAAGAAAAGATTATGAAGTAATATTTGTCTTTTGTTTGTAAAATGTTATTTTTGATCAAAGACAACATGTCAGAATTTAGTTTTTTTTTTTAGAAAATAATATTTCAGTATGAGTCGATCTGTCATCTTGTTTGTTTTGCCCAATCCTGAACAGTGTGATAAAAAAATGTAAAATAAATTCCTTTTCAAATTTTGTAACTTTTCATTACTTCTTGAATGAATAAACCTAATTTTGTGTGTGACCCATAGTGCCCCAGTGACAGACCCATGGTGCCCCGGGTATGGGGCACCTTGGGTCATTTCTCAAAAATATGTTTTAATTTCTTTCTTAAAAACTAATAAATTTTACCAAATACACCAACTAAATTTTAAACATACATATTGCTTTAACTATTAAAAAAAATGAGACAAAAATCTTATATTTAAAAGTACTTTTAGAGTTTGAATTTTGTGGCCCATGGTGCCCCGGTCTCCCCTAGTTCTACGTTGTTGATTGCGGCACAGTAATTACGAATCAACGAAAATTTAAAGAATTACATTTGAAAAAATTCCGACATAATAAATATAAGCAAAATAGGGGTAGAAAAGACTAAAAATATAATAGATTACAAAAAAATTTCCAATATAATAAAAAATCAATGGGCACAGTACAATTACTGTGCCGCAATCAACAACGTAGAACTACGTCAACTGTCACTAATTAATGTTAAAGTATACAGCGAAGGACAGTTGACGTAGGGCTACGTCTGTCCAGTTTGCCAAAAAAGTAGCCTTACGTAATTGTTACTGTGCCCATTTGATTATACTTTAACATTAAGTAGTGTCAGTTGACGTAGTTCTACGTTGTTGATTGCGGCACAGTAATTGTTACTGTGCCTATTTTTTTAACGTAAGGCATAGATAGATAAATAAAGTTAAGACACTTACTAAATTAGGATCGACGTACAACCCTCCGGTCGGTGGTGACATCCAGGGTCACTTCAAATATTACCATGGGGTACACCTGAGGCACCTCGTACCGGGGAGGGGTGTCGAAGAAATAACGGCCCTCCTCATCCGCGGCGGTGGCGATCGCGGTCGTTCCATTGCGGAAAGATTTGCACCCCTCGCGCAGCACGCAACCAATACGTGCGCATGCATGAGTCACACGTCGACGGCACAAAATACAAGTTACACGCCTGACACCACCTCATTCTCGCACTTTTAATAGAAATTCGGCAGATTTGCACATGTATGAGGTGCTATTTGACAATAATCCTGCAAAAATTAATCATACGAATATAATAGCTCAGATTTGCCATGGCAAACCTAAGCTATTCTATTCTTAATGATTCATTTTTTTGCACCTTGTAACATCCGCTATCACACACTCCTCGGCTTAGATAGATCCACAAAAACTATTTTAAAAAAACTGACACAGCGAACGACGTTATAATTCCGGGCGAGCGACTGTTGCAGACTGAGGCGTAAGCGGCAAGAAACCCGCTAGAACGCTCGCTCTGTAAACACGAGACACCATAACCGAATGGCGGCCGTGATTCTTTCTACGAAGAGTCAAATATCGTAGTTTAGGACGGGCATATCGGTTCATCTTTCACGCTCGTAAACAAATCGCGTCTCGCACTACAGAAGCGAGCGCCAATGTTCAGGCGAACGTTGCGTATATCGCTCGAGTGGAAAATAAAGTCGTACGTCGTGACCTGAAGAAGACTTTATTTTTTTTACATATATATATTCATGCGAAGTGGATGGGAAAGGAGGTATAAAATAAAACATTGTAACGTACATATATGTTATACATTTATTCATCTAGATCTACTACATCAACAGATTTCTCTCCGATGCAGCATACATAATTGCATCCATAGCATACACTATGAGTTCACAATCTACATATTCGTTATATCGTGATAGTTATGGCTGTGCAAGAAACGCACGGCGTTGCATTTTTCAGTAATACAATATGTTCGTAGAGACTTCAAAGTTGCTGAGGCTCTTATTACCTCTCTCGCATACTCATGTAGCTGGAGCATACCAAGTCGACGCATTGTTCGAGTTCGAAGAAAAACATAATAGTCGCTGGTGTCATGTAACAACGAAGTATTGCCCGACGACAATTTTATAAGTTTATCGTGATGTATGTTTACAACTTTGAATAGTAGGTTGTCTGATGGAAGAGCCGAAATTTTCCACCGCATGGCCGACAGCACACACCGCACGAGTCGCTCGAAATCCGTGCGTCTATCGATGATCTTCTTCCACGCATAAGAAGACATCGCGATTTTATTTCCTCGGTTGTCGCCAAGGATCAATTCGACAAAGGAGGATTCATGTGGAGGCTTCAGACTGACCCCTTTCCAATAGTTGTAAGCAGTAGGTGTCAATGCGTACCGTCTGTTGAATAGACGCACCGCACGACGCCTCCAACGAGTGCTGTAGAAAGAACAAGATGAGTCTTAAAATAAGAAAATTGGAAAAATTATAAAATAGGAAAATTATAAAATAGGAGACTCTATAAATGAAACGAAAACTTACTTGTTCACATTCGATGGAGTTGCAGCTT